>CAIGQZ010000217.1:3604747-3621199 GCA_903798205.1 Danio tinwini | reverse complement strand
GACATTTTTTGAAACTGACAAGCTTAGTGGGGTACTTAATAAATATAAATATATGAATGGAATGACTAATAAAACATGAATAGAAAATATTCTATCTATAAACAAATTCTTGCAAAATGGAACAAACACTAACTTTTTTTTTTTGCCAGAAATTCAAACTGAGTCCTGGTTGACATTTAATGTTTGTCAAATTTGTGAAGGATTGATCACAATCATTTGCGAAGGTAGCACACGTTATGAGTACAAACACTATGAGGAGTCAGCGTAACTCATTCATTTTCCTTCGGCTTTGTCCCTTATTTATCAGGGGTCGCCACAGCGGAATGAACCGCCATCTTATTCAGCATATGTTTTCACAGTAGATGCCATTCCAGCTGCAAAGCACTACTGGGAAACACCTATACAGTCTCACATTCACACATTATGGCCAATTTTAGTTAATTCAATTCACCTAAAGCACATGTCTTTGAACTGTGGGGGAAACTGGAGCACCTGAAGGAAACCCACACGAGCACGGGTAGCGCGTGCAAACTCCACACAGAAATGCCAACTGACCCAGCCAGAAATTGAGCCAATTAATTTCTTTCTGTAAGGCAACAGCGCTAACCACTGAGCCACCGTTCCGCCATCAGCAAAACTGCTTACGTACAATAATTTTCCTAGTGCAATTCAAAATAAATCAAGCAATCACACCTTAGCATCCACAATAGCTCCTTCTATTCTGCTAAGTGTAATAAACACATCATACAAGTATTTTAAGTATACTTATTATTTTTTAGAATTGTTGGTGTGAATACATTATATTTACACTGTTTATAACACAAAATGACATAGACTAGCACATACTGTAAGTATTATGCAATTTGGGATACACCTATGGTGTTTCTTGTGACATGGCCAACTACTGGCCAGTCTTGCAATATTTTCGTTTACTTAAATTATTGTCTACAGTAAGCTCTTATAATTGTCTGAACATGATGTTTCATCATCTTGAACAAGTATATGCCGTTTAATTCACAAATCAGCTTTATAACTTGAATAAAAAAAAATGTCATGACAACAGTTGGTCAGTAACACACTGCAAAAAAATGCTTTTATTATGCTTTTTGTCTTTTTTTCTGGTCCAAATATTTTTTAAAAAATTTAAATCAAGACACATTTTCTAGACAAGACTAATATACTGTCTTGTTTTCAGAAATAATATATCAAAATTAAATGAGTTTTTTTAAAACAAGCAGGGCTTGACATTAACCTTTTTGATCACCAGCCACTGTGGCTAGTAGATTTCCAACATTACTAGCCACTCGCCATTTTCTCTAGCCACAATTTGGTTGTTGGGAAAATATATTTTATATGCATGAATTGGACACGCTAAAATGTCCTATTAGATTTTGTGTTTTGTCCACATGCCTTCTCATTCATTTAACTTTTTGTGTGTCGTGTATGAGCAAATGGGCCATGGTTTCATAGTGTTATATTACAATTAGTTTTTATTTTACATCACTTTTCAGAGCTTTGATTAAGGATTTAACTATTTTATTTCTGACCACACCAAACATAAATAAATTATTATTTTGTATCCACAAATTTTAAATGTGTCAAAACAAGCAAAATATAGCTGTATGCTATTTATTTAACAAAACATTTCTTAAAAAAATAATAATAATAAAATAAAAAATTGACATTTAAAAAATAACTGCTGTAGTGCATCTAAAACTATGCACAGTTATCTGTCCTGCAAGGTCCCAGATCACCAGTAACTACTCATAAATGGGGAGTTAATTTTATATTAAAGCAATGTTATTGTAAAAAATGATAAACCATATTTCCATAAATACATGTAAGCAAAAAAAAGCAGGTGAAAAACATTCCGTGTGTGATAATGAAAGGATGATCACACAAGGTTAACGCTAGGCTTGGTTAAAACGAAAGTAATTGGTGCTGCTTACCAAAAGACAAATCTGGAGCGCTTGAAAGCAGCAAAACTTTGAGTGCAAGAGCATCAATTTTTGTCTGGTCTTTTTGAAAGAGAACCGATCACACCAGTTGCGTTTCTAGGCACGGTTGTTTCATGCATGGAAACGGGAGCATGCACGCGTTTTAAAGTTGCACACATCACATCACCTTTGCGCACGAGGTATCATCCTCTCACTCGGTATTTAGCTGTTTTCTTTTGCTCCCGCAAACATTATTGGTTTTATCCGTCTTGCTGCTTCTCAATTCTAAGATCACATTTGCATGCATATTGGCCCTCTTTTTTGTCGAACCCTGCCTTTTAAGAAAACTACCATTTAAAAATGAATTTCAACCAGCCAAAGTGGCTAGTGGCGGTGGCTGTCTAACCCGCCACAGGGGAAATCTACCCGCATTTGGCGAATGTTAATGTTAAGCCCTGAAAACAAGCTAAATAATCTATCTATTTCAAAGTGAAAACAAGATTATTTTGCTTGTTTTAAAGGGCACCTATTTCAGCCCTTTTTCAAGATTTAAGATAAATCTTTTTGTGTCTCCAGAATGTGTTTGTAAAGTTTCAGCTCAAAACATCCATCAGATTATTTATTATAGCTTTCAGAATAATGGAATTTTCAGCTCTGAACACAATGTAGCTGTTTTTGTTGTCTGCGCCTTTAATGCTGGTTCTCCCCACCCACGGTTCCCGCGTGCCTGTCAGAGTGTCTCCATCTCCGGCTGCGTCAGATAAACAGCACAGTGACAGACATGAAGGTAGCAGATCTCATGTAACGTTTGTGACAAATACTACAGTAAGAACTTTCCCAATGATTATTTGATGTATTTGTTGTGGAGTTAATTCTGCAATGAGTCACACCACAATGTCGTTCACGCATACACACAGCGCGCGCATTTAGCTCACTGTTTTTACACAGCAAACATGACAGGATACACTGCTAATATCCACTGCTGTATGGATATGCATTTTGTTTGATGTACAAAATAAATCTGATTTAACGTCCACAAACCGGGATTGAAGCGTCTTCTTTTATAATATTGACATGCGGCTGTGGTGATAAAGACGGTAAAATTGCTGTAATTCATTACAAACATGCACTCTTTTAAAATTTGTTTTTAACTTGTAAAACTCATTCTTGGTCACATTTGATGATGATTGATAATCACAACGAGCTCAATAGATATTTTAATCCCGGTTGCTTGGCGCATGTCCTGTCTTGTTGATATGATTATATGCATTGTCAATCAATTCAGTGGGCGGGGAAACCACACTCCTATGAGGCCGCACTCCTATGAGGCCTCTCCCATTTTGAGGCCTCCTAGGCCTCAAAATGGGAGAAATTTGTATCTTACACTGTAAAACCCAATAAGTTAAGGTAATTTAAACTATTTGAGGAAGCCGATTGCAACAAACCAAAACTAATCCTAATGAGTATTGTGAATTTAATCCATTTTTAGTAAATGAAGCAATTTGAGCACAATGAAACCCAATAAATGTAGAGAACTCAAACCAACTGAGTACTGTAAAACTCAATAAGTTAAGGCAACTCAAATCGTTTGAGGAAACCGATTGCTACAAACCATTTGAGTTCAAAAACTAATCTATATAAGTACTGTGAACTTAATCCATTTCAGTAAATGAAGCAATTTGAGCACAATAAAACCCAAAAAATGAAGATAACGCAAACCGAAAAAAAAGTACTGTAAAACTTAATAAGGGCTTACTCACACTATGCTATTCGAACCGTGCCCAGGCCCGTTTCCTGGATCGTTTGAGAAGTGTGAGTGAATGAAGTGTGAGTGCTCTGAATCGGGCTCAGGCACGGTACACTTGGGTGGCCCTGGCCCGGTTGGAAGAGGTGGGCCTGAGCACGGTTCACTTGGGCTCAGGCGTGGTATGCTTACAGTGTGAGTGCAAGCGTGCCTGAGCCCGAAACTGAAATCGAGAAGTGACTTTTTAAGGGACTGTTTGATATGGATTAATTAATCATTCTTACTATTTAATGAATGCAAACTGTCGTAGATTATTAAAGACGCAAATCCCTCACTGCACGTCAGCTGCGCCTTCAGCAAACTTCCTAACTCCTGCAGCATGAGGACTGTTTATGAGCGTCAAAAGTGGCTGTTCTGTTTGGCGAAATATTAGACTGCATGTCACCGCATATCAAACGACTTAAACAATATAACTAAAGAAATCTCCACTGTGCTGAGCCAGAGCGCATACTAAGGAGCTCATCATCGATGACGTAAGCGTGCCCCGGCCCGAATGTAATGTGAGTGCGCGCCGTCGAGGGAGACGGGAGGGGGGACAAGCGTGCTTTGGTCCGGTTCAAGGCAACTGTACATAGTGTGAGTACAGCCAAAGTTAAGCAACTCAAACCGTTTGAGTAAAACGATTGCTACAAACCATTTGAGTTCAAAAACTAATCTATATAAGTACTGTGAACTTAATCCATTTAAGTTGAAGTAACAAGGTGTTTAATTATCTCATTACCTTCAACATTGAGTTGAAACTCTCAAAACTCTTTTCAAATTAGTATTAACTTTCAGTACATTTTGAGTTTACTACACTTATTTCTTTTGATAAAGTTGACTGTCGGGTTTTAAATTGTATTTTAATGTCAGGACATTCAAAAAGAGACTTTTTGTCTTTAAATCAGTCCAATATGACAGTGGACTCACTATACCTGCGTACAGTTCTGTCCAAACTGCTTACAAAAGACGATTTTCATCATAGGTGCCTTTAAGGAAAAAAACTCACTTAATTTGGACTTATTATTTCTAAAAACAAGACAATCTTTTTTTGATATCTGGACTAGAAATGAGTCAAAAACTTTAAATAAGAAAATCTTTTTTTTTTTTTAAGTGCATGAATAGAATAAGTTTTCCTACTTTTGAACTTTTCAGTCCACCTATATATTTCCAGGACAAACTTAGTAGTTTGAAGCAACCTGCGCAACCAGCAGAACACAAAAGATCCCTCATACATCCTCAGGTGACCTATATAGGGCTTTGTAAGGTTTTAGTGTCCATGGCAGATGCTGCTCCACCACACTTTCTAACCCAGGTGCAAAATCACCTGTCCCCAGAGACTACACTACCTGAAAAAAGAAGAACTGTAGTCTTGTTTGATAGCCTGGTGGCTCTGGCCAGCAATAAACAGAGCAGTGTGCTGGTGGATCTCACCGCAGGTATATGGACAGAGCTCTCCTTTCATTAGAGGGTCAGTGGGTGGGCTACAGGAATGCCTCCACTGACTGTCTTCTCTCTATATGAGGCAATAAGGAGAAATAAGCTCTGGACTAGGTGCTAAGCTACTGCCTAAATCCTCATCTGAACTATTTAGAAAGTAGAACAGACATACTGTGCTATAACTTACTGTGTTTTTTGTTCTTATTAAGCCTGCAGGTGAATAGAGGGAATTAACAGTTATTATCATCATACATCCAGAGTTGATGGATTACAATGAGAATTGAATAATAATAATTACAAATAAGTTACTGTTCTTTTAATTATTATGATTAATTTTAAAGATGAAATGTTGGTTATTCTTTATGTCATTACACATTACAGAAAAGTCTGCGAGGGTAGAATAGTTGGTTTTATATAATTTGCCAAATCATGTATGTAGATTAATCTTCAAAATAAAGATATAAAAAGAATCGATTTATGGCTCAAAGTGGTTGATTTTATTATTATTATTATTATTATTATTATTATTATTATTATTATTATTATTATTATTATTATTATTATTATTATTATTATTATTATATTATTTATTTAATTTTTTTTTGAGAAAACATATTTAATAAACATATATTGTCACTGAAAATTTAATTGTGTTTTGGATGTGTTCATTCCATTAAACAGAAACACAGCCCAAAATCCCTAAATTACCAGAAGGTGTTTTTGCCTGTTTATAGGCTAATGCTGTAAATATACTTTCTTGATAAGAGATTTTAAAATCTATACATAAGAACACACTATAAGTTTTAGGGCTAGGCTAAACGGAACAAAAATAAAATAATAAATCGCAAGCAAATAGATACAGTTTACTGATGATAAACTGGATGTCAGTTGCAATGTGAACACGCCATTAAATACGTGCAGTATAGTGTTTTTAGAGCAAGGTTTAGGCAACAAAACGACGTCAAACAGTAAAATGAATCACAGAGGAGAAACTAAAATAAACAGCCTTCAGAATCTTCAGCATTAAGTCAGATCTTACCTGAGCTATAAATGTGAGTTTGTTATCTGTAATAAATGTTATGACAAAACCACCTTAGCCTACACACACACACACACACACACACACACACTAATTGTGAATGAACACACAATAGAAGAATGCTTTAAGAGAAATGTAATTTTCAATTATTCAAGTGGACAAATTCTGACTGAGGAAATGAGCTGGCCAGTTTGTTATTTGCCTATAGGCTATTCATTTAAAGCCAGATTTAACAAATTCCTATTTTTTATGATACATGATAATACATTTGTATTTGAAAAATAAGTTCTTCATATTTCTGTTCAATTTTTTTACATTTTAAATTCTAATCTCATTACATTATTAATAAAACTGTAATAACTTGCACATTTGTAAATGAACACTTTGTGGCAAAATAGTAGGGTAAGCACTTTGACACAAAATTTAAGAAATATTTTTGTTGCATCAATAATTATGATCACTATCCGACAAGCTAATCCAAAAAAAAAAAAAGTGCTTAAAATGTCACTAAAATGCAGTATTTGAACCTCGTAATTTAATAGAAATGAAGCAAATAATTGCAAAAGGTCCAATTTTTAAGAAAAAAAAAGAAGCACCCCTTTAAATAGGCTACAGGCCTGCTAATGACTTTTCAGTTTAAAAAGGCGAATTACTGGTTTGAATCCGTCATTTGAACCTTCCACTGGACTGGGTCCAAGCAGATACTGCATCAGAAATTGTACTGTCTTTCTGAAAATGTCATTATAAATTTTTTGAGATAACTATGTCAAAATTAAGAAATTTAAATAATGCTATAAGACATAACTGATTTCAATCATTTGTGAAAAAAATATTGTGATTTCCTTTAAAGTGTAAAAAAAAAGTGTTATCCTTTATATGGTTAATTGAAATATGCCTTGCATGCCTTATCTTTTTAAAGTTACTGAGATTTTGAGAGAGGTCTGGATCTGAGTTGCATGCAATGCTTTTAAATACGCACACCTAACCCCACCCTTAACCCTACCCCTCACAGTGACATCTACTGAGTGCATTGTGTCTGACATTGCATCTCTAAGATATGCAGTCTCAGCTTGCATCAAGGCTGCATCCAGACACTATTGACTCTAGTCAGATTGTAGTTATACATTTTCAAGATGATTGTAGATTAACTGTAAAAAAAAAAAAAAATAAGCCAACTAAGGTCACAAGTTGCGTGATTACAAACATAGTTTGTTGATTTGGTGTTTCCCAAATCCATCGTTCCAACAAACATTCGCAAACTGCATCACAAAAATTTACGCTTGCAACTACACCTCTAGAGCTGTAGTTAGAAGCATAGTTCCTAGTTGTGTTCTTTTCCAGTTATCCCCCTATACCCTATTCATTTAGAACATTCTAGCATTTAAACTTGGAATGATAAAAAAAAAAACATTAAGGTCATCTGTTACATTTAATTTGCAAGTATTTTATTTACAGTTCAGTTTTAGCGATCTTCATATTGACAATTGCACTCCCTTCGCAGTGCACTTTGAAATCATTTATGCCATTTTGACTGCAGCCGTGGCTCATGACAAAAGCTATAGGTGAACTATTATTTAAAAGCAGAATTTACGTTACATTTTGTTTTGAAAACAAAAATATATAGCATACATTAATAGCTTTAATTCATAGTAGGCTATTTATTAAGTATCTGTACTGTATACGACATGGGCCTGTTGGTTAGAAGATTTCTGCAATGGTTTGAATGTGTCAAATTGTAAAAGTAAACTTTTACAATAAATTAAATAAAAAAATAAGCAAGATCCTACTTAATAATAATACAAATAATAATAATATTAATAATAATAATATTAATAATAATAATATTAATAATAATAATAATAATAATAACAATAATAATAATAATATATATTAAGTAGGATTTTTCTTCTTTTCTTAATAAATAGCCTACTGTAAATTACAACCATCAACAATTTACATGATTTATATATAATATTAGAATACATGTTAGCGAAGGAATATTCTCAATAATATGTGTAAATGATACATAGGCCCTATATACATATACTGTAACTAATATTGGGGTTTGTTTAAAGTGCGTGTGAGTGTTTTGCTCAAAAAATTTTGCTATGGGTTTTTCTTTAAAGAATTAGCTATTTCACCCCGTTTAGAGTGTCATAATGGAAATTTTACGTTATAACTACCAAACAATATAAACAATAGATCTGTGACAGAGCAACTATCGTTTTGGGAAAGACTCGTCGATACACCGTTCTTTTCCCAAACGATTCGTTGTACTGTGATAGTTCAGCCCCGAGTTATGTCATTGTTTGAGAAATGCACCCCTGATTGGTGGTTCAACAAGATTATTCATTTATTTTATTTTTTTTACATGTCAATAAAAAAAAAAGAATTATAGAAGAGAATAACATTTAAAAAGTTGTAAAATTATGTAATTGTAAGTTATTTAGAGTAAATAACTATTGTCAGCCATGCCTAATATTACAAAACAAAATTAGGAGTCATCCAGTTTGGTAAAATATATATTTTATTTTATTCTTCATACAAAGCAAAAGTATGAATGTTCAGTATTTTATTATCTAGAAACATCTGTTCCATTTTTTCTCTTTCATGGTGTAAAATTAATTTTTGATACCACAAAATACTTGGTTTACATGTCTTCCTCATCATTTGTACATAGAGATCATTTCTAGTCTATTTATTTGTGTTATACTCAGAGTGAGACCAACATCTGGATATCTCTGTGAGGTTGAATAAAACTCAACCGTTAAACAGATGCACACTGCCTGACTGTGAGCAAAGCTATGAAACTTGGCTCATACCACCTTTGACAGATCAGTATTCATATGCGATTCACATGTAATCAGCGACAAACTCTACCCAGGAAAAAAAAAAAAGAAAGAAAAAAAAAAAAGCTTTTCTTTGATATCCCGGGACAACTGTTTCTGAACCAAAAACCCAATTGCACTGGTTAAAAAACACAGGATGCCCCGTGGGTGAGCATTTGATGACAATTCGCTTGACCCTATTTCTATTCCATCATCCAACTGATTTGCTTTTAAATGCAATATGAATGCAAGAAACGAGCTTTGATGATTTGATTAAAGTTGGAGGAGAAACTTTGCATTGTTTCTCTTTTTCCTCCTCAGAACATTTGATTGCTTGATGAATTGAATATAGTAGGAAAAATGCCCTGGGAGCTCTCACCGCTTAATTCGGACTCAAAGGCCAACAAGAATCATATGGCTGTGTCCTCACAGCTGATAAATATTACAATCTCCTCTCTAAATGAAAGGAAGTTGGCTTAGCATAGCACAGGACTGGTTCGAGGCACAGAATGTTGTAAAACTAAACAAAAAGAATCAGTGAGCTGATACAGAACGCTTTCATTGAATTGTTTTCAAATGCATCCATCCAAAAACAAACAATTAGGCAAACCTCTTCTCTCTGCATTTCATTTTCCAGTATGTAAAACGGGGGGTGAAAAAGGCGAAGTTTCAGTACATTCGTAATGCTATATTCATATGCCTGACAACCTGCATGTGACCTCGCTCTTTAAAATTCTGCTCTTAACCTGACGTTAAAGCTGAGGTGTGTTTAAAAAACTAAAAACTGGCATGTTTTACCTTTTAAACCCTACATCTTATGCCTCATTCACACTAGCAGCGACTTTGTAGCTGCCTGACGCTCTTGGTTGCGACCTGCTGCAAACGTAGGTCTATGTAGGTATATACAGCACGGATACAACCGGCCTCTCAGGACCACATGACCTCTAGTTGTGCTCCTATTGGCTGTCGCTCAAGAAAGTTGCTCCTCACTTGCATAAAGTTGAATGATTCTTAACTTTGTCACGTCGCTCGACATGCCCACCTGGTTGCCAACGGTCGATGTCGCTCGTGTAGACTAAGGTCTCCATAAGTAGATCGCTCCTCGTTAAAATGAGCGGTCGCTTGTCGCTTTGCTGCTGCAAGTCGCTCGTAGTGTGAATGAGGCTTTAGAGCTGATCCTAAATCAGATGCTCAAAGCTGCAATAAATAAACCCAACCATTCATCTTGCCTTAAAGACAGCCGCCATCTCAGCGGTCACGGGATGAATTTCACAGAAAAAGAGTGACCGAGTTTCTCCTCACTTTCAAGTAGAACAGCAAACAAAAGCACATGGAGGCTCGCATGAGAAAAAAAGATGAACAATGAGGCATCTCAATGCAAGCTTGTTCAAATTTGGCAAGTCGACGAGAACTGAGATGCGCTGAAAAACGGGTTTTGATGGGGTTTCATTTTCTAGTATGAGTCACATTTGGGTGAAGCTTGTTTATAGAGATATAGGGGCCTACCATCAATGAGGCGTATGCCATTTGGCTCTTGCTTTTGAAACAAATCCAATGCTATCTTGACCTTTGAACCTTTCAGACGGGGAAGCAGACCATTTCTGAAGCCAATCGATTTGTTCAGATATGTTATGCGATTAGCATAATGACGACATGCTACGATTTAGCCATCGACGGATTGGTCATTCATTACAGGACCCTGCGAGTGAAAGGCCAGCAGTCGGCTCTAAACATGAGTGACACTGTAAGTAGCAATTAGGGCTATTGATCGTCCTGTTATTGAGTAAAGGGACATTTCAGATCAGCTCTCTTGCTTATCAGCCAAATGTAGTGGGATTCAGGCCAATATGGAGTGTAATGAAACATGAAATGCAGTCAGAAAGTGGGATAAAGTTCATTCCCCCCGCTGTCACAAAGGTACAGGCCAGAACTGAAAGAGAAGCACAAATGCGCGGTTTTGTAAATGCACGATACCCGTAACACACTGTTTGTGTTTGTATGTTTTGACTTTTCGAATTCGGAAGCACCATTAAATTCATTATGAATAGAAATACGCACAGCAAATCAAAACTGTGGAATGTCGGCGGTGAGACTAGAGTTGGGCCGGACGTTATGTACAATATGGTTAGGCAGCTTAGTGAATTAATTGCTTAGAAATTAAAAATAAATTATTATAAAATAGATTTCTGTACATTTTACATATATATAGCAATTATTTCAATGTCTTTTTGCCATTTCAAATACACAGAAAAAGAAAAGAAAAACGACAGGTCCTCCAATTCACCATTAATCCCAACCAAAGTTATGCCCAGTCATCTGGTAGAACTTCATGTTGAAAGGCCTGTAGAAGTCTCGAAGTCTCTGCACGACCTCCGGGTCAATGTTGGGATGGGTTCGCCCTTTGGTTTTACCCAGGCAATGGGGTTTGCTGCTGCCCTCTGCCTTTTTGAGACAAGGGAAGCCCTTGGTCTGGTTAAAGTAGAAGTGTTTGTCTGTGATGATCCTCTTCAGGCCTAAGAAGTCCTGCACGCGGCCCAGCTCTCCGGCCGGGTCGCTGATCAACCTTTCTCCGCTCACGAACAGGATCTGGCTCATGGGGAAGAACTGCAGCCAGTTGTCCAGGTGTTTGGCGTAGATGCCAATCTGAATGGCGCTCCATGAGGTGTCGATCAACCCTGTAGTCCTGTTTTTAAACGTCAGACTCTCAAAAGTAGGAATGTCAGGCTTCTTGGACAGAGTCTGCGTGTAGTCAGAGATGGCTCTAGTGACGGGGTCCCGAACCACCACTATCAGCTTGGTGTCACGGGACATGGCGTAGATCCGGGACGGAGCTTCACGGGTGACAAAGTAGCTTGGTGTTTTCTCCATGGTGATCTGGCCCTCCAGGGTCTTCGGCATCAGGTCCCTGTAGAGGGAGAAAGAGAAAGGGAAGGGGGTTAAGATGGAGACCTAATGAAAACAAAACTTTGCATAACGCAATCAAACAGATGGAGCATGTGGCGTTCCTCAATCAATGAGCTGATTCAAGGCCATGATTCTGGGTCAAATGTGATTAGCATTGGTTGCTAAACAAAACATGCATTCAAACATCACAAACCAACATGTTAAATGACATATAGGCCCAGACTGCGGATGTTTTTTGCCATTTCTGCGGAGAATTTTGGTAAAAATTTGGATTTCTGCAGAATTATTTTGGGAGTATCATAACTAAAACCTAAATATGTGAAATAAAAAATAATATCTTTTTAACTTTCATTTAATGTTTAAAATGCAAATCCAATTAGATTCACTTTATTTGGTAAACAAAGCAAGTCTCTCATATAATATATCTAATAAAAGCAGAAAATATTACTTTACAAATTGTATTGTACATAAATCAGATGAACATTTTCATATTAGTCAAAAATATTACTGCAATTAATTTAAAAACTGAATAAATTTAGATTTACATACATTTACTCAAGTAAATAAACAGAATTAATGATGGGCTAAAGACCTGCGGAAATCTGTGGAATTCTGTGGAAAATCTGCAGAATTCTGCGCGCAGATTCCATGTGGGCCTACATATGACTCATTCTAAACAGTGAGCACTTTCTAGTGTATTTCCTACATCTAACTTTTATGTTTCCACTTAAACAAAATTTTCATTTTTAAGCAGCTTTTCCAACACCCTGTTAAATAGTAAGGCAATCAAAACAAGTTAACGTTTAAATGGTTAATCCACTTGGTACAAAGCCAGTTGTCCTATCAAGCCCAGTCTGAAGCTAATTTCAACAGCGATTGTGTTATGCTTGTACTGACCACCCAGATCTAAAAAATGATGTACACTTCAAAAGGGCAAATGACCATACACTTAGCAAAGGCCTTCAAAACATATGTGCATACCACATAGACGTTCTTCGGTTCGTTTAAATAGAGCAAGAAGCTTTTAAGGCAGTTATAGGGTGAAATGGATAGGACCACAATCAAGGGACTTTTTTTTTTTTTTTAAATGAAAGTGAACATGCATGTTAATGCCAAAGAGGCTTGGGTTTCACAACCCAGCCCAATCAGGAAGAGTGGATTATAGTGCAAGAGGTGATAACAAAGAACTTTGATGGACACATGTGGGTATGGATCCTATTTCACTGGCACACGCTCTCAGAAAATGTTGACGTGAAAATGTACAGAAACTAAAACAAGAACAAGTTTTGAGGATGACTAAAGATAACAAAGTGTGAATTTCAGCCACACTCAGACATCAACAGACCCCGAATGAGCCTCCTTAGGGTATCAGTGTGCACAGATAAAGCTCTTGTTGGTCTGTTGTCTCTGGTGTATCGAGTCTTGTTGTTAGCACCATGGCTAATTTACTGCTCACTGTGAAGTGCTCTGTCAGCATCTACTGTAATCCTGCTTTGCGTGTTTATACCCTGCAGAAATGAGCGTACGAGCAATTCAAGAGTCTGCAAACAATTTATTGAGGGTTATCACACACACTTCAGCAGATCACAGTTTATTCTATCTCTCTGTGCAGTATACAGCAAAAGCCAGACTATTTTTACCACTGGTTTTCACTAGTTAGGGGTGAGAGCCCCTCAGCACCAGAGCAGAGAGAGGTGTTATGATAAACAAAACCACATTTCAGTGGGGACATAACTTTCAAAGTATATGTTTATGCACCAGGTGCTGCTGTGGACCTAGATTTTCTCTGCATTCTGCTTTTTTATTTGATGTACAGCAACTGCAAAGCACCAACTTAGTGATTTTCAAGATCACACAACTAAAACTATGTTAAAAAAATCCCATTTTGCAAGAAAAAAATCAGGCAGTGCTCAACTCAGAAAGCGAGAACAGCCTAAGGCTGCAGGAGGCAACATGTTGATTTATTTGATGGAAAACCGTTGGCAGATTTGTGTGGTTACATGGCTTCTCTAAAGAGCTGGCCACAGATCCAATTATGATAATATCAGTTTGATTACTGCTCTGTCAGAACACTGGAGTGAGAGTTTGAGAGAAGAAACACACACACATAAACCTCATTAATCTCTGTGAAATGAAAACAGATTATGTTAGTGCCTTTTTATGCAATGACGAACTCTCTCACACAGCTGCATGGTTTAACTGTTTATTTCTAGTCTGGAGGAAATATAAATGTATTTGCTAACAAATATTAAGCCTCCAAGGGTGTGATTTTAGGAAAACAAGTGTATTTACTAATTATTGCACAACAGAAGCAAACCAGTTGAATGTGTGCAAGTGTAGTGCTAATGGGGTGAGAGATAATGCAAGCTTTTACCGTTAAATGAACCACCCACACCTACTGTGCCGGCAAGAAAAAAAACAAATGTCACACATATGAAAAAATGACTACAATAAATAAACTGACTGCATGTGTTATTATAATAAAGGACATACATGTAAAATAAAATAAAGTAGGAGTTTAAATAAACAGAAATAAATATAATATAGAATAATATATGTAGCAAAGTAAACAATTTTTATATATTGGGATTTCGCATTGCTATTTTGGTGCTCCATAAATATATACAGTACACTCTCAGAAACGAAGGTACACAAGCTGTCGCTGAGGTGTTACCTTTTCAAAAGGTACACATTTGTACTTAAAGGGTCCATATTGGTACCTCAAAAGTATATATTAGTACCTACAAATTTTAAGAGGAACATTTTTGTACTTTTTAGTTACTAATATGTACCCTTGAGGTATTAATATGGACCTTGTAGGTACAAATTTGTACCTTTTGAAAAGGTACCACCCCAGTGACAGCTTGTGTATCTTTATTTCTGAGAGTGTAGAGAAAATAAGTATTCTACAGCTTGATTTTCTTTCTCCGAAAGCATTTTTTCAGTTTCCTTGGCTGTGTTTTGGATGATTGTCATGCTAAAATGTCCACCCTGGCTTCATCTTCATCATCATCCTGATAATGCAGATGTTGGACTGAAGCAGATAATATTCATTTTTATTGACGAAGGGCAGGGGGTTGCTGAAGAACTACTGAGAGATTTCAGCTGCTGTGTGGGCTTTCACTGCCTTTCTACTCCTCCCTTTCTTCATGTGTTCAATACTTTTTCCCTGTGTCATTTCATTTTTTTTACACACATCTAAATTTCTAAACTAATTAATTTTGTTTTCTTTCCATATATGGATTTCTTTGGTTATCAACATCTGGTGAACATTTTAAGTCAACAGCACCTATCGAAATTATTTTCTGAGAAAAATGGTGACGTGTTGAATACTTATTTCCCCCACTGTACATACTTGATGTAGATAAAGACACCAAAATAAAAAAAAATATATAATTGTTTATAAAATATAGAAGCATGGTGATAGAAAAAATGCAGCTAAAAATAAAACCAGAATCTGTTTAAAACTATAAGTTTTTTGTGTGGACTCTAGTGAGATTTTCAATTTTCAAAAGCAATCCAGACCTACTTGCTGACGTGAACTTCTACTGATGATGCTGCCTAGTCTACAATCCAGCTGCCTTTATTGGGGGCAGGGGGAGCGAAATAGAAACTCAAATGAAGACCAAGAAAAGCTGGAGAGGAAAAAGTTACAAAAAAAAAAAAAAAAAAAAAAGCCTCTCATCTGCCTTTTATATTTTGGAGAGGGCAAAAGAAGTAGGGAGGGAGTTAAGGAAGACAAGTATGCAAGCTCTTGGAGGAACAATAGCCTTTCTTGCCCGTTTTGATTTATGAGGTGCTTCTTTTTAGACATTCCGTCAGCAAACAGGCAAAGCTTTGACACCGGGGCCCTCTATTTTACCCTCTTTTCTTTGAAAACCAAGCATTGTCCCTGAATGATCTGAAAGAGCAAGGGCCGTGGAGAGGCCAGAGAGGAAAGGGGGGAGGGTGAGCATTGAAGGATGAGTGGAGAGCACTTCTGCCGCCCTCTCAAGGCCGGGCGAGAGGATGTTGTGGAGAGCTCTTGAGCCGAACGTGTGCCTCAAGTACCTCGCCGACACATGCCGCACACTGCCACTGGAGCAGGTAAAGATACGCCATGAATCAATTATTAAAATGGGGATTAGAAAGTGGATATGAGTGCTCGAAATGATTCTACTGATAATAGGGTCACTCCTCTCAAGTGATGAGGCAAGGTCAAAGATTGGGTTTTCTGTCGCAATTCATTCTGACAATCTGATGGTCAACACAGTTGTGGATCAACTTTAGAAAGTGCAGTGACAAAGTCTTGTTTAAACTGGAGGGAGCGATAAATAGGACTGTGCAATATATATATCATACAGATGAAATAAAAAGTATGTTGTTTCATATTATGCGCGGCCATTTATTTTGTGGTGTCACAAAGTCCCTTTATTCATTTAGGATGTTTCCTAGTACTGGGCTGCAGCTGGAAGGGCATCCGCTGTGTGATACATATGCTGGATAAGTTGGCGGTTCATTCCACTGTGGTGACCCCTGATG
>CAIGQZ010000217.1:3563711-3578188 GCA_903798205.1 Danio tinwini | reverse complement strand
AGAGAGAGAGAGAGAGAGAGAGAGAGAGAGAGAGAGAGAGAGAGAGAAAGCAGGGTCAGAAAAAAGTATTTAACTCTTGACCTTTTTTAAAAAATAATGAATTACTACACTGCAAAAGATGATATGATCAATTAGTCATGACAACATATATTTTTTAGTTCATTGTAACTTATTAAACTAAGTTAATCATGTGCAAGCTGTTTTAAGTCAGGTTAACATAATAAAAGTTTAATGGACTCATAAGATTAATTTGATTCAGCTTAAAAACTTGAGGCAACCATTTTTTTTTACACAGTGGCAACAAGAAAGGCTAAATTCTACATACGTTTAATTGTATGTCTCCAAAAATTCCTGTACAGCATGGCAGTGCAGCTCATTAGTTTGATTTCAAAAGCATGCATGACCTTGAATGCAATACAAGTTGTTTTTGACATGAATGAGTGTCAATTTATTCCCTCAAACTAATATTGAACAATGAAACAAATATAAAGCAACATAGTCAAATTTAGTCCAGCATTTTTCTGCATCATTATTGTCTCTGACACAGACTTTAGAGTCTCTTGTCGCCTTTCACAACTGTACTAGAGCACATTTGTGAGATTGATGTCACAGTGCGGGTTTAAGACGGAGAGACTCCCTTAAGACAAATATATCCATGCAAGTTTAAAGAAGCACAGGGAATATTTTGCCCAAGAAACATCCGTCTGCCCCATGACTGATTTCAAGCAAGTGTCGAGGTTAGGTTATAAATCAGTTTCAAAAGCCTTTCACTATACTGTTTTTTTCCTTGCACGCTTTGTGCCAGGAATACTTGATGCGCTGCTGCTCAAAATCTGCCAAAAATGTTTGTCATCCTGCCTAACATGCTTAAACAACAGTTAAAGAGTAGAAAAATAGTGTTTTAGCTGTCACTCAAGAGCTGAGAGAAAATACATTACAGGTGAAAAGGGTTTAAAAACAAAACACCAAAAACTAAGTTAACTCAAACATTCCTCAGCTGATTATCATCATTAAAATTGAAAAAAAAAAAAAAAAAAAAAGTATAACATGTTTTTTAAACAAAGTTTAAATAAGCAAATGATGTATTATTAAATTAAATGTAAGCAAATTTGCTTATTTCTAGAACAAAATTTGAACGTTGGATTAAGTCAGGTTAACTTTTTACTTGGGCTGTCAAATTAATCGCATATACGGTGTACATTTATTATTTATATATAATTACAAACAATCAATACAATATATTTATATTTTTACTTTGTCATGCAGCCTGAAATCAAATAACATTTCAAGTAACCTTTCCAGCCTTTAAAATGTTTTTAAAGCCCTCTCCTAATCTATGTCTTTTCTACAAATTTATACTAAAGGTCTTTTGATAGCTGGGTGTAATGTAAGTAAATGTTACAGAGGGTATGATGACTTTCTATAGGCACTGTACACACTTTAAAAAATACATAATAAAAAGTTTTGTCAATGTATATTTACCTTAGTTTAACTTAACTTAGAAAATTAATCGGGTTTCAACTTAATCTTTTAAGTTAAACAAGTTTAAACTTGATGTTTTAATTCAGCTTAATTGATATGACTTGTAAAGGTGAATTGGTTCAACTTAAAAATGAAGTAAGCAACATTTTTACAGTGCAATTTGTATTAGATAAAAATATGTTATACTTTAAATTAAATAAAAATTTGATCAAATATAGACGTATGCATAAGTGTATGTATATATGTACACTTTGCAAAATATGATGTGATCTATTGACAACATGTTTTTGTTCAGTGTAACTTATTAAACTAAGTTAATCATGTTCTAACTTAATTTTAGATGTTCCGCAAGCTATTTTAAGTTAGTTTAACATAATATAAGTTCAATGGACTACAATAAGGTAAATTTGATTCAGCTTAAAAATGTAAGGCAACCAGGATTTTTTTTTACAGTATGTGTGTAATGCAAACTTTTATTTTTGTATTCTATTCAAATTAATAGTGATTTTAGAGATTTTTTATTCACTACATACTTTAGAAAGTACTGCAAAAAAAAGGAAATAATGTTCATATTTGAAGTATAAAAAGTTACAAAAGGAGGCAATTTACATATAAACAAATCCCCCAATAAACTTTCAGAATGTAGAAATAAATAAAACTGCTGAAGATTTACGGTTCAGTGAAGAAGAAAAAAACTGCTGCATTATATTTAGAATAACCAGACACAAATTGTCAAAGAGTCTAAATAAACACTTAAAAGCATATATTTTTCTTTCTGTAAGCAAGAAAAACCACACTTTATGAAAAGCCAATAAGTGCATGAAAGCAGTATTTAAACCTGCAGTGTCTTGCCTTCTTGAGAAACAAACTAACAAAATAATCAAATCCTCCCGCATTTTAGTGTTGAATTTCAAAGCATTTTGTTGCCTGTAAATGAAAAGAGAGGAGAAATCCACCTGTTGCTATTGTAACAAATGAAGGTCCGGGAGGCTGTTAAAAACTGTAATGAGAATCCAAGCTGGATGAGAAAAACCACAGAGAGCCAAAGATCATTATGGGAAATGTGCTCACCTCCTCAGGGTTCACAGCGCTCATAATAAATGAACGCGCTGTGAGAAACTCACCCGGACTCAAACAATATTTTTCCCCGAGAAGAAGATTACTCCGCTGATGATGCATTCGTCAAGCCTCGCCTGATAGAGGAGAAAAAGCATTTTAAACAGGTACAGTCAATAATACAATGTTTAGATTCTTATGCAATTTACAGTACAAGAGAAATACAATTTAGCACACTTAAATAATGACACTTGCTGTTATTTTTAAGTCAAAATGATTTTCCCTTCTGTGATGTTTTTCTTTTTCAAATATTTCCCAAATGATGTTTGTTTTAATATGTTTAAGTTGTTTTGAAACTTTTTTTTTGAAAGCATAGCATTATACTCACTTTTGAGAGTGTATTCACAATTAGTTGATCATTATTGCATCTCTACATTTGTTACTTGTCATTAATTTCAATCAATTTCACCTTATTCTGTTTATTTTTAGCAGCTTAACATGACATGATGTCACCTCTTATTACTGCTTTCATTGTTTCCCAAAAGATCAAATCTGATATATCTCCTATGTCATTAATTTCTAGGAATGATACAAATTTGTTGGATATTTACAAAATTTGACATCCTTTAACAACATATCAAATACTACTTCTTCTAGACCGATTTATTTTTAGATTGAGATAAACTGGGGCATGGTCTGACATGAGTCTAGTATGATATTTTGTTGAAGTAATATTGTAATAGTCTTGAATATATTCTGAAAAGATAAATTCTTGATTAAACTGTGTGAACTGAAGAGTAGAATGAAAAATCTTGATCTGTGGGATGAATAGCTCTCCAGCGGTCCACCAAATTTTACTTTTGCATATAATGATTTAATAAGAGTGATGATTTGCTTGTTGTAGTTCGACTGGGTTGAGTACCTAACCTAGCATTTAACACACAATTATAGTCACCTGCCATAATGACTTGTGTATTCATAGATTGTTTAAGAGAGCAAGGAATTTTTCACATGTATTTCCTATATTTTTTTTTCCAGAGAAAGTCTTGCTAGTTTTATTTCGGCAGTTTTATTTTATTAAAAATTAAATGGACAACTTCCCTTTTTTTGTATAAAAGAGAATTTTGCGGGAGAAATATTATTAGTTTTATCCTTACTCCAAAACAGAAAATGTAATTTCATGCACTATAAAAAAAATATATGTGATTAATTAGTCATGACAGCATATGTGTTTAGTTTATTGTAACTTATTAAATTAAGTTAATCATGTTCTAACTTAATTTTATAAGTTACACAAGCTGCTTTAAGTCAGTTTAACATAATATAGGTTCAATGAACTCTAATATGGATAAGTTAAAAAATTTAAGGCAACAAGGATTTTTTTTTAAAGTGTGGGAACTCAAATTGTTGGAGGCATTGTGGACCACAAGACGCTAACCATTTTCACAAATTTTGTGGATGTATTTATATTAGAAGTTTTTGGAAAGGGATACAAAGCATTTTAGAAAAGATCTTAAATTGATTTCAGTTTTGAAGTGCTTTATTTGGGTATGTTGTCAATGAATTCCTTAGAAAAAAAGAATAAATATATGTATTGTCATCCTTCCTGCGAGTAAAAAGACCATTACTAGATGCCAGCATAAATCTAATCCACCACAAATGCAAGATGTAATTGATGCTTTGAAAAATAATTCATTATGAAGAAAATTACATACTGTGTGCATAATAAAAAAAATATACATATGTTAAATTTTGGTTTAAATGGATTGAGAACATTATTCCCATTTAACCTTATGTCTTTTTGCCGTATAATTTTAAGATTTATTTTTACTGTTAATATTGCTTATAAGTTAAATACTAAAGTATCTTGAACATTATCTAGTAAAATATGATGTACTAATATTGAATAGGGGAAAAATATACAGGGGGCTAATAATTCTTGTTTACAAAATAAGCTGAAAACACAATTCTTCCGTTTTTTTACAACTATTATGTTAACTTAATTCCTTCATGTTGTCCCAACACAAATCTCTTGTGTGGAACCCAGATTTATTTATTTTTTTTACAGTGTTCACTCAACACACTGTAAAAAATGAAAACTTAAACACATTACTTCAGCTAGTAACAACTACATAAATTAATTATTTTCCACTTCATTTATTATGGTTTCAAGTAGTAAATAAGTTAGAACAACCTTATTATTTTAGGTGTAGGAAGTTGTAGTAATTTAAGTTTATCCAATAAGGCATTTTATTCAGTGCAGGTTCCACACAATCCCTTAATCTCATCTAAACGCAAATCGATAAATCGATTAAGTTAATTTAATGTTTTTTTTTTACAATTTTAAGTTGATTAAACATAAAACAATTAAGTTGTCTCTACAAAAACTAAATAAATAACTGTGTTGTTTCAGCTAATTTTATTTTAAATAAGTAGTTTGAACAAGCAACAACAAAAAAATATAAATTTCTTTTGAGTATAGTGTCTATCAAATCCTCGGGTACTGAAAAGTCTTCGTCCCACACAGGGTGTCCAGCCCAAAAAGCCGATAGAGCGGAAGCTGTAAAAATCATGGTGGGAGAGTCGGCGGACCCCAGGAGGGCTGGAACTGCTATTCAATCTATTGACATGTTGGGAACAGCTGTTTCTCCCCCTCCATCCCGTCACTGCCTCTCTGATGTTAAGGCACTGGCTGCATCTTTTACGAGGAGAGGAATGTCCAAATCTCAGCATACAGTATATGTGGGCATCTAATGGAGGTGCTGAGAGAAGTGGAACTGCGAGGGAAGTATCGAGTGTTGCAGCCGGACAGGTGCAGAGGTCGATGCTTAGGAGATTATACAGGCTGATATCTTAGCCAAATGTGTCCAGCGAGAACAGAGGTTGTTTCCAGGGCCCGTCTGGAGATGCAGTGCATGGGAGAATTTGCTAATGCAAAACTGATGATGCAAATTTAGCAGTTAAATATTGTTTTAAAATACAAATAATACTGACATTGCAAACATTATGTATGGGTCTACGATCATCCAGACAAGTCTTTATTTTTTCCGCAACATGTGTGGACATACAGTGAAACAAAATGTTGTTTTGCAGGACCACATAAATAAACAATCATAAATATCAACAACACTGGATGTAAGAGCTTTTAAACCTATACATAACTAACATATTGGAGCAGTAATCTAATTATACTAACTACTAACAATACACACAACCTAAGACAGACTATACAAGTACTTTACTTCAGGCAGAGCAATATTGGGCATGACATTGTGCAAAAGAGGCATTTTAAGGTTGAAGAAAACTAGTGCAACATGATTTGTGGTACATTCACAAGTAAACATTGTTTTCCTTATTAAGTCCTTGTAAGATGGAGTTTAAGTAAAGTGTCCAGTGCATATGAAGAGTGTTTCTACAGGTGGTTTGTCAAGCCCACTCACCTGTGTGAAGCACTCTTAGAAATGCAGTTTTTTTTTCTAGAGATAGAGTGACACCTCTTCATGGATGAGCACTAAATAAAATGCACATAAGTGACTTTATATAAATATTAAGCATATATTAAATTCAAGTGTTTAATAGAGCTGTTATAAAAATAAAAAAAGTGTCAATATGAAGGGAAAAAAGTGTTCTATCATTCAGTAAAACAAATAAATGTAAACAAGCATGCAATTGGATTGTAATAATGCATAGTTGTACTATGATGTATAAATGTATTCCGGTATTAATCATTATTATAACTAATGAAACCTTATTGTAAAGTGTAAGCGATACTACTGTATAATACTGAAATAATATACTTATTCTAATCAATTTTTATTAGAAATATAAAATAATAACTGATCATATTAAAATGTATTATATTTAAAAAATGTTTAATATTTTGCTGTCATAAGTAAAACACAGTGGTTTAAAGGACAGTGCAAAAGCATAAAGATAATTCATTTGGACGTTAAAACAGAGCTTTTTTGTTCGTTCTTTGTTTGTTTTTTGTACAATATTGTTACACTGATAGTATTTTGGTGTCTAAATCAGAGCAAAAAATGGGGAATTTGTCAGAAAAAAATGTAAAGGACACATTCACATTATTTTGATGTTTGAAACAGCTTTTTATCTTTACGAAACCAATATACATATTAAATCTATGAACATGTGTCAATATAAAAGCGTGCACTGGTTAACAGGGTTACATAATTTTTTTTAAAAACAATGTATATTTTTATATTAATTAAATTGATATGATTTTAGCAAAGATTCAAAGGCCAATGGTGAATGTGTAGTATATAGTAAAGCTAGTAGTAGGTGAAATAATTGCAGACAATGAGTACGTTTACATGGACACCGATGATCTGATTTTAATATGATTGAGACAATACTCTGATTAAGAGTCTACCATGTAAACAGCGATTTGATTATTTAATCAGACTAAGGTCATAAACAGAAATCGGATTAAGACATGTGGAGTATGCCGATTTTAGTCTTATTATTAAAGTGCAGTACAGACATGTAAACACCGCAATCAAACTATTACTGTCGTGTATGATTTTCGC
Organism: Danio tinwini; assembly: GCA_903798205.1. Lineage (NCBI taxonomy): Eukaryota > Metazoa > Chordata > Actinopteri > Cypriniformes > Danionidae > Danio > Danio tinwini. Next base: position 3,571,103 of record CAIGQZ010000217.1, on the reverse strand, counting down.
CGCATTTTGCGACAGGATAGTCTACACCAGGGTATTCAATTGGTGGCCCGTGGGCTGAATTTGCCCAAATTTGTTCCGGCCCTCCAAATAGTGTGACCAAGACAATAAAAATACATTTAGTTCAGTCAAAAAATGACCGCTATAGTTATGAAGTCACGTGCGCCTGTTTAATACAGCATGAGCTGCAGTTGAAGGCTGTGCAAAGCTTGAGTCACCTGACATTAAGTGAGTGGTGCGAGCAGCCGAACACATTTGGATATTTAAGCTTAAAGGCTTCTCAACACCACGTTTCTGTTGCACGGAACAAAACTGCTGCAAATAAACAAAATAATGCCAGTTATAAAGTTATCTAGTTTAAAGTTCTGTGTTTATACACAAAGGCTAATACGCATGCACACTGGATTAACTATTCATCTTATTCTCTGTGTACGAGTGGGCTCGACCATTTAAATCTTTTTGGCTCGAGACTTCCGGTCTTATTTACTTCCATTCATTTTTAAAGGTTAAACACAGCTTGTTATGCTGCTTGATGTTGCAAACTGATATTTTCTTAGTATGTTATTCTACTTTTTATGTATAGTCATGCAAACACTTGTTTGTAGAGTGAGTGGTTTAATAATTTTCTGCTGTTATTATTTCTAGTCATTTCTCCCATAGGCGACTGAATTGGAAGTTCTAAAAAAAAAAATAAAAATTGCAAAAATGAGAGCACTTCCGCATTGTAGAATAAAGTCAATAGCAGCGTTTACATATCGTGTCTTTTCCGCTCGCAAGTTCATTATTTCCAATGTAAGAATATATGCCAATATATGCCTTCCAGACGCATCGAGTAGAAAACCTCTCACGCCGTAGCGGTGAGAGTTGTGTGGCTTCCAGTGCAATGTAAACAAAAATGATTATGTATGAACGCAGAAGATAACAACAGTTCATTTAAATACTTACCTAATATAAAGTCTAAATTTACATTAGATGTGATAACCGTGAAACCATGATTATTCTTCAGGCTATTTATAATTGTACAACCAAAATCTATAATTGTTGCACCCATAATTGTTAAGCAGTTCAAAACTTAACATATGAATGTGTTTAAATGTAGAAGCCTACTTAAGCTTTTGTTGTGCTTTGAAATACAACATTTAAACGGTTTCAAAATACAATATATTAACATTTCAATGTAGAAAAATACAGCACGGGTGTCTTAAGCAAAAATACAACATATATGCTGTTGTGTCATCACTTATATTGCAAGTCATATCTCTTCGGCCCCTCATTTGGTATGCTTTTCATGAACTGGCCCCCATGACAAACTAATTAAATAGCACTGGTCTACACACACACGGCTGTTTGACACTATTCTCTGAACCTACACAGTCAGTAAAGGACAACAGACACCTGCATCACGAAATGCAGTTTATTTTTTCCCATACAGCGTGCTGTATCAAATTTCATTAAAACAACACTCTTCCAGCAGTTCATCCATGAATCCAATATCTCGTTTGTCACGGGGAGCATGCATGAAATGTTCCTGAATCAAAGTGAAAGAGCCAAACTGCAGTTAAAGCCAACAAATTATAAATAAAAAACAAAACAAAGTTACATTAAACTCCTGAGTAAATGTGGATAGCGTGGTGACGCAATGACGTTAATCGAATTATAGGCTATAGCATGTAAAACGGGATCATGAAATGAACATTCAAAAAGCAACTCATGTAAACACCTTAATCATGTTATTGTCTTATTTAGATTAAGTAAAATGATTAGATTACTGATGTCCATGTAAACGTAGTCGATGTCCATTTAAAAATAAAACAATAATAAAAATGCAGCTTTAAGAATAAATGAATTATTTAAGAAATAAAATAGCTGAAACAGTGAACAAGTTATCACCTGAAAAAGAAAACGCAAGTGTTTCTACTGGCAGCATGCTTTAAAATCAATACTCAAACACAAACTTGATTGTAACCCATTTTATTAACATGAACTTTTATTGTGTCTTACACAAGTCATTGGTGCAGTGAGGCCAGATCTGTGTAAAACGTAGCCATTTGGAGCAAGCCAATGAAGTAACAAATACTTAGCACTTTTACATTCAATTAATTAAAATGATTAATTCAGTTCTGGGGACTTCAAATGGGTTTATTTGACTAATTTTTAAATAATAAACTATCTTTGATGAATCTGATACCTGAAAGCTCTCCAAAATCAGCATTTAAACATCTCAACTCAAACTCACTGGGACGGAGTTTCATACAATAATAAAGCATTTTGGGCTGACAGCTTCTTAACTAAACCATTTATTTCTACAATGAAATATTAGTAAGTGAAAAAGTCAAATCAATAAATGAGGACAAACTTTGAAATGCATTAGCACAAACCGTTTTCTGCACTTATTCAAAACAGTAATGGCGATTTTAATGCAAAATGTGTTCTTGTAGACCTTCAATTTCAGTTATGCTTTTTCCATAGACGCACATGAGTCTACAAGCTTATAGTCAACAGAAAGGGGGCTGCATTAAATAAAAAAATCATGTATTTACACAGACATTGATTTGTGTACATGTTACCTGAGTGAATTCAGGGACTTTGAGCACTTTTTTTTCCCTGACGAAAACTTTGGAAATGGAAAGAGGTTTTGCTTTCTCTCTAACGCTTGGTATCTTTTTAGTGCCAAAACAAATATTTAGTGGCCATTATCGAGCCAGTCTGAAAGTATGTTGCTTTAAAGAGCCAAAAAAGCTGAGCTGGAAGTGACAGCGGCCTCATCCTGAGCCACACGGCTCTTTTTACAGGTGAGGGCCAAAAGCAAGAGCATGGGCAGATGCCAAAGACTACAGAAAAACAGCTTGCGTGAGTTCTGCCGGTCACCGTGCCTGTAAAACCTGAACGCCAGGTAGCTGATGTAAAGGTTAATGGGCAGGGAGACTAAAGGGAACGTCCAGGTGGTGACGTCCAACACGGGGCCTAAAGCTGAGAGGAAAATCAGGCCCACGCTGTGGCGCAGGGCCACGCGCTTACAAAGGCCAGGATGGGTGACGGACATCATTCGGTACCCGCCGCGCGAATAGTCCTCTCTCAGATTCCAGCTCAAGGCATTAAAGTGAGGAAACTGCCAGGAGAACAGGAAGGCTCCCAGTAAAAGTGCTCCTGCAGAAGAGACAGAGAGAGGAAGAGAAGTGAATCAACAAAACAAGCTCTTCCGGATCATGGGTGGAGGAAGAAGGAAGGTCAGAGTGCCCTGCAGAAGACGGTCGATCATTGGAAATACGCACTAGATTCTGCACATCCTGCTGTGGAGGAAGCAAACTGCACTGGCCTGGGTTCAGAAAGGTGACACCACACAAACAGCACAATTTGTGTGTGTGTGTGAGAGTAGGCCTGTCACAATAAGGGATTTTTGTTGTGCGATGTATTGTCAAATAAATTGTTGCGAAAGGCGATACTGTTATCATTTTGAGATCATTTTATGCCACTGATTATATAATGATTATACAACAGCATAATAATACAAATAACCATAAACACTTTAAAATACTTATTCTTAAGGGTGTTTAGATTCTATAATTTAATGATAGGCCATCACGGTGGCTGTGGGCAGCAAGATCGCCTCACAGCAAGAAGGCCGCTGGTTCAAGCCTCGGCTGGGTCAGTTGGCGTTTCTGTGTGGAGTTTGCATGTTCTCCTGTGCTCGCGTGGGTTTCCTCCAGGTGCTCCGGTTTCCCCCACAAATTCAAAGACGTGGTATAGGTAAATTGGGTAGGCTAAATTGTCCGTAGTGTATGTGTGTGAATGAGTGCGTATGAATGTTTCCCTGTGATGGGTTGCAGCTGGAAGGGCATCCACTGCGTAAAATATGTTGGATAAGTTGGCGGTTCATTCCGCTGTGGTGACCCCTGATTAATAAAGGGACTAAGCCAAAAAGAAAATGAATGAATGAATTTGATGTTAAAAAGGTAAATGCCCTCTTATGTATACACTATTAAATCTGCTAGAAGTTAAATGTCCAATTATAAACTTTGACACTGATGAGGTAGAATGCAAATGTCATTGTAAAATGGCTTTAACATTATTTGTGAATTTTTAGATATATATTGCATCTCCAAAAACTTATTGAGGTCATCTCCAAGTATTGCACGATAAGTCGATGTATTGATTATTGTCACAGGCCTATGTGTGAGTGTGTGATCTTAGAAAACACGCTTGTAATGAAATCCTTTGGGAAACACTGAGTGAAGGACAGCGGGACAGAGACCTCTCACACTCGGGTCATCTTTTTATGGGTTGTTTGTTTTTGAATGGTTCTCAAAAGATGGGGATTTGGAGGAAGGAACTGGTGGTGATAACCTGAGTGCTTTGAGGAAAGTAGATGAGTGAAGCTAGTGATTACAATTTTAAGATCTGGTTATTATTTAGCAGTGTATATTTTTAGAATTATTGTTCTAATTCAGTTTGACGCTGCTAAAATAATAATTGTTAATAACTGAAAAACATGGGTGAAACATTGGATGTATAACAGTGTGTGCCGTATACATGGGCAGGTTTCTGTAGATTTTTAGCCCATCGTTGACTATTTAGTTACGAAAATGTATATTTGTTCTGTTTTTATATTAATTTAAGTAATATTGTTGACCAATATGCAAATGTTTAGGATTTATTTACAATTTGTAAAGTAATATTTTCTCTTTTTGCTTATAAAACAAATGGATTTACATTGCTTTTTTATTTTGTTTTTGTTGTTGTTACAAAATTCTGCACAGAAATAGCAAAAAATACCTAGCTAATTGGGACCTATGTTTTTTGCGATCAGAAATCAAAAACAGGAATCACAAAAAGAAAAAGAAAAATTCACAAAATTATGACATTTAGCAAAAATAAAGATTTAATTACAAGTTTAATAAAAATTGTTTAATAAAATGTCAGCTAATTTTGCAAGCAATATAATAGACATGTAAACTGGAGGTCATAATAACGTTAGTTTGCACATCCTAATAAAAACACGCTTGCAAAGGGCACTGAACCTTCATTACGTCAAGAGGCACATGCGGTTCTCTGAGCGCAAGGAAAACCACATAAATACACACACAAGCAAACACTTCAGCCGTTCGCTTCTGAGAAAACAGAGCTCATGGTTGCCACAACAGCACACTTTTAATAGTTTACTACAAGCTAAAGACCCCCTGCTGTCTTCCACAAACACTTGATTCAAGCATGAGACATCTTCAAGAAAAAAAAAAACACAGGATGCTGAGTGTATACGCAACACTCATAAGTGGACAGAGACCTCGGGACTGGAAGAGTCAGTAAAAGTCAGCAGAGGCATATGGATCATGTACATCACTTTTCTGGAAAGACTACACAATTTTGAGCTCTGGGAAAAACTGATAATGTTGAAACAAGAAGGGTTTTGTGAGCCCGATTGAAGATTCCTGTTGAAACACTAACATTTAGCTTTGTTGCAATAGAGAATGTATTTCTTTATAGGGTAAATCATAGCACTGCCAATGTTGTAAATGTCCACAGTGTTTCAATGTGGTGCTATGAGAAGACCCTTTAGGCTTTAGATATCAAAAATGTCTATGAGAACCAATAAGTGTAGATCTTATAGGAATATCCAATGCTATCTTCGTAACTTTTTGATTTAGTGGCTAATCATATGAATTTGTATATTCTCATTCGTACAATTTAGTATGATTTGCTTATCGCCCAATGACGATTGGGTTTAGGGGTGGAGTTTGGTTTGGTCCTTATTTAAAATGGTACGTTTTAGTACGACTGAACTTGTACTGATTTGTAGGAATTAGCCACTAAACTGACAAAACGTAAAATATATGCGCTTCCTCGTGAGATCAGGCTGGAATCTTAGCCAGTAAGGATAATTATATAATTTGTTGGATTTCTTTTAACTCTGGCATCACCTCAAGTTTTACTTCTGGGAATTATGAGATGCTCAAAATAAAAATCATAGAATAGCCAATTTCAATTAATCAAAAGTGAAAGTTAAAAATGATAAATGTGACAAAAATATTCTATTTCAAATCAGTTCTGTTATTTTGAATTACCAATGCGATAAGGAATAAAACAATGTAAAAATAAAGAAATATATTAAAATCAACTTTAACATACAAAGAACACAAAAATCTGCATATAAAATAGTAATAATACTTAACTTAATTTACTATAAAAAGTAAAGCTTTGGAGAGAATAAGAAACATATTTAAAAATAATATAGATAGTAGGATAGTAAAAAAAATTACCTTGAGAATAAAAGGTGGCAGTGATACTTCACTACTATCATATGGCTTAAAAATTTTTAAATAAAGCAAAAAAATCATAATGGCCTATTTAATGCTGCTTTTTAGTCCTTTTTTAGCTGATTACATATGTATATGTACTAAAATGGCAGCATGAACATTCTTATAAACATCTCATTTTGTGTTCCACGAGAGAACGAAAATGATTCTAGCTTACAACAACATGACACTAATAAAATAAAATAAAAATTTGTGTGTGAACTATTCAGTTTAAATCACAAATTGTAGCAGCAATTTATTTTGATGGTCCTCTTTAAACATTGTCTTTGACTACAAGTGATGTTCCGGCTATAACAACTTATTCTTTTGACCCTAAAATTCTACTATGTAGTAGCAACATTACTTAAAATCAACAGAATGTCTAAAGAGGATCGTTAGAATTAGTTATCCGTGTCACTGACATAATGTATGTGTACCTGGATCGAGTGAGCCGGTGGCTGCTGTCCAGCCCATCACAGGTGGGATAGCGCCCACCACTGCGCCCACCCAGGTGTTGGCGATGCTGAGGCGCTTCAGAGGAGTGTAGCAGCATGTGTACAGGAAGATGTTCAGGGCACCCAGAAAGCCAGTCAGAGGATTCACACCTAGAGTCAACAGAGTCACACCTGGGATCCCACAGGCCAGAGCGAAAGACACGGCATGTAGAGGACTGAGGAGAGATGGAGAACAACTTCAGATTAAATGATTTATTTATTTAATCTTTATTTCTATTATTTCTTTCCAATGTAGATTGCGTCAAAGCAGCTTAACATAGAAGTTCTAGTAAATTGAATCTGTGTCAGTCCAGTTTTCAGAGTTAAAGTTCAGTTTAGTTCTGTTCAGTTTAAATTTCACTGCTGAAACACTGAAGAGCACAAATCTATCCATGCACAGCTTCACAAGTCCCAAACCAAGCGAGCCAGATTGGTGGAAACATGATGTTTACATGAGGTTAAAGATTATATATTTTTATTTTATTGATTTCTACTAGGGGTGTGTAAATGTTAATATTTAATAAAGCATTTAGATAGACAGACAGACAGAACGACAGACAGAATGACAGACAGACAGACAGACAGACAGACAGACAGACAGACAGACAGAC
>CAIGQZ010000217.1:3526009-3548711 GCA_903798205.1 Danio tinwini | reverse complement strand
TTTTATGATGCTGACAGTGCTATAAATGATGTCAAATTCATTAGTGATTTGTATTTATATATATATATAGTAGAGGCAAGAATGGATGTTGTTCAATAGTTTTATGACAACTTTGAAGAAAAGTTGTGATCCACTTCAAAAGTTGACTACTGTATTGCATATACTATTATCGCAACAATTTGGTGATATATTATGCAGCTGTAGTCAAATTTCAATTCACTAATGAATTTGACATCATTTATAGCACTGTCAGCATCATAAAATCCTTGATATCCGTCTCATATTTTGTTTAAAATTATAATTTTTTTATGGACAACATAAAGGTGAGCCATTGCATGCAAATGTCCACCTTGCCATGAAAAACCATTCAGTTTTTACCAAAATAGTAAAACCCTTTTTTGTGTAGGCTTGTATTCTACAGTACTGCAAAAATACTCAAAAATGAAAAAAAAATTCTCTGTCAATGGTTTCAAACAATTACATTTGATTTACCAAAGTCACACAAGAGCCAATTTCACATCTGTCACATCCATAAAAGAGAGGAGTCCCATCCATAACGAAGCTTTTTCCTCATTAATGCAAAAATGTCATATATAATAACATCAAATATATTATTTTTAAATGTCTGGGTAAAAATACAAGAACTTTTTTTCCGTTTTGAACATAATGGTTGCGTCCCAAATCACATAGTTCCATACTTTATGGTACGCTAAAAACAAAGTATGCGAGCAGAGTAGTATGTCCGAATTCATAGAATTCGAAAAACAGTATGCGAGAAGTACAGTTGAAGTCAGAATTATTAGCCCCCCTGAATTATTAGCCCCCATGTTTATTTTTCCCCGATTTCTGTTTAACGTAGAAAAGATTTTTTCATTACATTTGTAAACATAATAGTTTTAATAACTTCTCTAATAGCTGATTTATTTCATCTTTGCAAGGATGACAGTACATAATGTTTTACTAGATATTTTTCAAGACACTTCTATACAGCTTAAAGTGACATTTAAAGGTCTAACTAGGTAAATTAGGTTAACAAGGCAGGTTAGGGCAATTAGGCAAGTTATTGTATAATGATGTATAATTATGGTTTGTTCTGTAGACTATTGAAAAAATATATAGCTTAAAGGGACTAATAATTTTTCCTTAAAATGGTTCTTAAACAATTAAAAACTGCTTTTGTTCTAGCCGGAAAAAAAAACAACCAGACTTTTTCAGAAAGAAAAAATATCAGACATACTGTGAAAAATTTCTTGCTCTGTTAAAACACCATTTGGGTGTTTTAACAGAGCAAGAAAAAACAAATCAAAGGGTGGCTAATAATTCTGACTTCAACTGTACCTGGATGACCTACTACTTTTGGCTAGATTCTGAAGTGCACATCCGATGGATGCCAACGCTATTCAAAGACGCACCGCAAAATAATTCATGAATTGGAATGAAGCGGGTAGGTCACGTGATGACAAAATGGCATCCTTAGTACATCCTAGCTCATTCATACTACTCACATTCATACTGTATAGAACATACTTTCCTAATGGTCAAGTAGTTAATTCAAATTTAAATGCTGTACCAACTAAGTAATAGGCAATTTCTGACACAGACAATATATTTTATAATGAGAAACATTCAAAATATTTTGGAACAGTAAACATGTAAAGAAATCATTGACTTCTGCTATCTTCATTACATGTAGTTTCAAAAACACAGATTTCTCTAAGATTTAAAATGGCATCTTTGAATTTTCTGCTGGAGATATTGTTGTCCAAAAAAAAATAAAAAAATAAATCTTACAAATACCGTAGGAATGTTATAACAGAATTTTCCAAATGCGGTATACCTTGAAAACAGTTATTATCCCATGCCTAGTACTTGATGTTAAGTGTTGGTGTTTACTATATTAGAATAAAGCTTTATTACTCCAGTGTGTCAGTCTTTTATATGTGAAGCACAACCATGTCCGAATTAATTGTCTCAAGAGGATTAATAAAGCTTTATACAAATATAGTGTTAACATTAGGGTTGGGTATCGTTTGGGGTTATTTCGATGCCGGTGATAAATTGATACTTTTAAAACGGTGCCTGAACCGATACTTTTGAGCCACAAAATTATAATGGATGACTCTAGAAAAATCTTTTATTTGACAAAAATTTATTTAATCATTTTAATTGAACAATATAATTGGTTTAAAGCATACATCAATTCATATTTTATTTATTTAAATTGAATTGCATTAATTAATTTATTTTGATCATTTGTTTGTTATTATGGAAAGGCTGTCATAAAAATCATTTACATGGACATCAGTAATCTAATGATTTGCCTTAATCTGAATAAGACAGTTATATGATTAAGGTGTTTACATGAGTTGCTTTTTGAATGTTCCTTTCATGATCCCGTTTTACATGTTATAGCACATAGACTGATTAACGTCATCCACGTTTCCTCCAGAGTTTTGTGTTATTTCGGGTGTTTCATTTTTAATCTTTCGACTTTAACAGCAGTTTGGCACTTTCACTTTTATTCAGCAACATATTGTTCTGTATTGAGGTATTGAATGAGAATATAATGTAAGGACTGGTGGAAGAGGGTTGTTTTAATGGAATTTAATACTGCATGCCAAATGGATAGAAAAAACCTCCGCATTTTGTGACGCAGGTGGCTGTGGTCTTTTATGGTAATCAAAATTGACTGTTTACATGATAGACTCTTAATCAGAGTATTGTTTTGATCATATTAAAATCAGAGTATTGGTGTACATGTAAACATACTCAGTGAAAGTGTCAGATGATGTAGCAAGCTGTTAAGTGCATTCCTCTGCCTTTAAGTTGATTCTTTGAGCCCTCAAATGTTTTATTAAAGGGCCATGAAACCCCCTGTCTCAGCAGGGTGTTTTTACACCTCTAGTTTGGAAAAAGTTAGGAAAGTGGGCGTGTCCAGCTCTTTTTAGGTGGGAGTGTCGAGGGAGGGAAAAAGGGAAAGGATTTGCAAATATGGAGTTTCCATTTGGGCACGCGCTGATTTTCACAAAGGGGAGGTAAACAGTGTTGCCAGATTGGGCGGTTTTAAATCAGATTGTGCGGGTAAAAAAATTAGCTACATCTGGCAACACTGGAGGCAAAACAAACACACAGATGCAGGGGAGAAAGACAGTGACTGTGCTTACATGGTCATCAGTAATAAAATTATTTGCCAAATTATTAATTTGTCGACTTTAACTGCAGTTTCGCATTATCACTTTTTATTCAGGAACATTTCCTGCATGTCCCAAATGACAAACAAGAGAAACTGCTGAAGAGTAGAGGTTTAATGGAATGTTTGATACCGCACGGTGTATGGGAGAAAATAATCCTTTGCATTTCTAGGAAACTTAGGAACGTAGGACACTCGTTAGGTAGCGTAAGAAAGCTGTGTGTGTATAGACTGTCACAAAATGCGGCGAAAATTCTACACAACAGTAATAGTTTGATTGTGTCATTTACACGTTTACATTCAGAGAGCAGCATTTACAGCGGATCTTTCTGTCTATAATATTGTACTATAATATTGCAGTGATAGTAACATACTGTAAACTTAGTAACTTAATCATTTTGACTAAGGTATGTCTTTAAAAACTGAAAGAGCACTGCTAAAAATACAAACTTACTTTGCCATCTGAATAAACAAAACAAAGGGCACTGTTCTCACACACTTACCAAATCTGTAGACACAGGACATCCAAACACAAACTGGAGTCGTGTCTTTTTTAAAAGGAGACGAGCAGCAAATCCGGATTTCATCATTTCCAGATGCAAAAAGCTCTCGGGTAAAAATGTTCCTTACAAACGCATTTCTGTCGCGTGCACTGTAATCCACATATGAGTCCAGCTGCGCTTTCATAGCGGGGGATTTAACAAAACCTTCGTTGCAGCACATTAATAAACACAACACTGATGACCCATGTCTCCAAATTCTCCTTCTTTTACTTGTTTTGGCAACACAACGTGGCATCTCTCTGTCGTCTGAAAACTGTAACAGGTAAACAGTCTTCCAAGCTATCATGCATATTAATGAAGTTGCACCGCATACACAATAGAGTGCGCTGATTGGTTTGAACCAAGATTTTCTCATGAATTAAAGCCTCACACTCAGCGACGACACAATGTACTCACAGGTACAGACATCCACTCTCCATGCTGGATTACATGCAAGTATCTAACCGTCGTGACGCAGCTTCAAAAATTCATTTTAAACCGGAAGAACGAATTTGCACAAAATAACGAAAAAAAAGCTATTTTCACTTTTTAGTGCAATATATGTGTCCTAATAGTGTTTATAGCAGCGTGGGACACGTATATGACTGTTAACAGCTCATAAAATGTGTTTTGGTGTTTCGTGACCCTTTTAAGTTTGACGTGTTTCCCCCCTTATGCACAACTTTTGTAAAGCATCTGCTTCACGTTGCTGTGTCAGAATACTTGCTTGTAAAATATAGCCATAGTTTAGAACGCTTAGTTTAAGCAAATTTGATTAATGCGAACATGCGTGTTGATGAATCTGAAGGGAGTCGCTTACCACAGGGCTATTCAATTAGTTTGTCATGGGGGCCGGTTCATGAAAAGCATCCCAAGGGTCGGAGAGATATGACTTGCTATATGAGTGATGACACAACAGCAATATAAAAGCCCATATGTTGTATTTTTGCTCCTTAAGACACTCACGTTGGCTTTTTCTACATTAAAATGTTAATATATAGTTATTATCAGTGCATTGTATAATAGACTTTTTTTTTTTACAAACATTCAAATGTTGAATTTCAGAGCACAACAAAAGCAGTGCATTGCTAAAGTAGGCTTCTCCTAAATTCAGACACATTCATCTGCTATTTTTTTTAAATTGCATAACAATTAGGGATGCAACAATTATAGATTTGGTTGTACGATTATATAGTCTGAAGAATAATCATGGTTTCACAGTTATCACTTCTAATGTAAATTTAAGCTTTACATTAGGCAAGTAGCTATTTAGATGAACTGTTGTTGCCATCTGCGTTCATGCATACATAATCATTTTAATAATATTTTGTCTAACATATCTTTTGTTTACACTGCACTGAAAGGCACGCACAACTCTCACTGTGAGATGTTTTCTACTGCAAGCGGAGCAACGCACTTGCGTCGTTCCGGGCGCGCATGTCATATAATATATTCTTACATTAGAAACAACAAACTTGCAAGCGGAAAAGACATGATATGGGAACAGCCGCTGCTATAGTTAATCCAGTGTGCAGGCATATTAGCCTCAGTGTACATACTTGGAACTTTAAACTAGGGCATAATTAGCAACCTGGCATAACTTTCTTTAATTGCAGCAGTTTCGTTTTGTTCCGTGCAACAGAAATGCGGTGTTGAGAAGCCTTTACGATTAATTGTGACGAATTAAAGCGCAGTTAATAGTGAAATCAGCTAATCATTGCAACCCTATTGACGATATCAATGCATAGTACAAGATTTTACTGCAAATGTCACATCCATAACACTGCAATTGCTGGGGAGTGCAAAATTTTACATAGACCAAACAATGAAAAGTTATTGCAAAGCAATGTAGTACAGCGCACTTCCAGTGCACTTTGAGTGCGTATCAAGAAGCCTTAATCCTCATTCCACTCTTATCGAGACCACAGAGTCTGAGTATATTTAGAAAACGGCTACATCAGCACAAGAGTGATACTGCAGAGTTCACTGTACTCAGGGCTCTGGGTTCACTCACAGGGAAAAGCGATGTGACTGCAGCAGCGTGACGGGACAAAGTGACAGCCACAGCAAACAAACGCTGCCTGGACTATGAGACCGTACTAACTAAAGCTGATGAGAAACTTACTGTAACACTGACAACTGTTTACTGAAGGGAAGTATATGCGAGGGCAAATGCACTTACATAAACATGCAAACAAACTGAAAACTGGCCAAATATTCTCATGGAGAGAAGCGCACGTGTACAGAGACACTTACAGATGCAGCTGCTATATATGAGAAAGACATCGGCGATGATCAGAGGTAAAAGTAAACACCACCTGCTCAAACACCTACTCAGCAACTTTTTTATCCCCCTCCACCTTTGCAAACAAAAACTACAATCCAAATTCTCAATCAACACCATGCACATTGTAAGCACAAGCATTCAATGATGATTCCTCATGCTGTCAAAAGACCAGGTGCAGAAACAGTTCAGAAGTTGACTTAATAGTCCAGTGATTTAACAAAATGACCTGCCAGATCAGAACAACAGGCTGCGAAGTGCTCAAGCACTTCTTTATCGACAGTGGTTCAAGTTCAACCTGAGCTACGTGATTTCTGCCGGGTTCCTGGAGAAACTGTTGGCCAGACCACTGCACTCACCATGCAGTAATTATATAGAGTGTCTGCCGCGCTAAGATTACACTTTAAAGGTGAATGAATGGATCACGGTCTGCTGAATTACAATTACAAACTCTACCATTTCCCCACTTTGTGAAATTCAACGATGGAGAACGAAAGTTGGTAGGAAAAGCAGCAAGATCTCTGAAAGAAAGGACTTCTAAAGTCTTTGGTTATGATTTAATTATTTGACAATCAGCTGCACTGACTTCCTTCATGGCACATCTGGAGAAGCAATGTTATTGAATGAATCCTACAGATGAGGATGTTAATGATGCTTTAGTGTCCTATAAATTTCAGCAGTATATAGTTGAAGTCAACACAATCCCTACGTGCAAATATGGCTATTTCCATATTATATACTATAAAAAAAGTATGTGAGGCTTTTTTTACACTTAATAGTTATAAAAAATGGTAAATGTTGTAAATTAACAAGTAAATAATAAAAATGGGACAAATGCATAATCGGTTATTAAATATTGGGTTTGGTTAAAATACATTTAATTTAGAAAAAATAAGTTTTTTTTTTTACATAAATTCCCAATATCTACATGCAACAAACATTTTAAATCAATTTCCCTCCCTATTATTTTTAAATAGATAATGTAATCATAATCAAAATTAAAGAATTTGAATTATTTTGGCTGAATCACTCAGCCATACCTACAAATTTGACTTATTTTTTAATTACTTAAAGTCATTAAGAAATAAGAAAAATATATTATGATTAATTTTAACTAAAGATTATGAAACAAAAGGGGGCAAATAATTCAATATTTTGCAAGAAATTTAATTTTCAGTTGCTTACATTTTGAAAGACGGTTTACATTTGAATAATTAATTTCAATAGAAATCAAAACAATAATGAAAAAATAATCAATCAAATACAAATGATAAAATATAATTAATAAATACAAAAAAAGATATAATTTGAAGGGGGATGGAGAGAGGGTCAAATTATATTGAATTGTGAAAAAATAAGATTAATTTACCTTAATTTCCAAGAGCAAGCATTTTAAATCCATTTCCCTCATTATTGTTAAATAAATATTGTTATTAATATCAAAATCAATTGAGATAAATTACACAATTCTTTTGGCTAAATCACTTAGCCATATCTAGTAATGCCACTTTGGAACTATTTAACATCCCTACTCACTGCTATCTTCACATAAGAGTCAGGATGCAAGTCCTTCTATCCAGCCTGGTATCTGAGCTGTGATCATTTGGCCTCTCCAGCTTGGGGCACTGCGAGGAACCTGGCAGCAACTCAGCTGGCACAGCGACAGGCTTGATTAATGGCCCACGCAAAGCAGAGTTGAGTGCTAAACTGTCCACATGCTAATCAGCCAATTACGAATGTTCTGCTCTACACTAGCGCTGCCTCAGTGCAAATCAATGTATTTAGTTCCTTTTGCCAGCGGGCACTGGAGAAGATAGGGGGACTGGGAATGCTTAGGGATGTTGTACTAAAGAAGAATAGACAAACATGAATAAGGAAATCTGTGCATCATCAGTTTAACTCAACTAAAGACTTGCGTTTTGGTCTTGTTAGCCACATATACTTAAAAAAAGGCACCATTAACTTCACTGTAGCCCTTTATTCTTTTTTTTTTTTTTTTTTTTTTGGTTTGGTTCCAGCACTTGCTGATGTTTTTGCATTGTTTGTTCCAGTTATTACGGCAACATTAAAAGGTATTTCATGGTGATGACATAAGATGGATGAGTGCTGTCAAGTTCGGTTGGGTGTTGGAGACAGAGGATAAGCCAGTGGTTCTAGAGGCCAGAAAACCTCCTGTGGGAAAGACAAGCTAGTTCATCATCTTTGGCTTGGTGTCACTTCACATAACCCAGCTCATCATTAAGGTGAGCCTGTATTTCGTGGTTGTGATCCTGCCAACACGGTGCATCCTACTGCGATGAGGCCTCAACTTACTACAAAGAGCCAGAATGGCTAACGATTCTGGTTGCGGTGAGGTAAGACAACTGTGATGGATTGAACATTAAACAGTCTCATTAATGTAAAATTAATGTATTTTGTGTTACAACAAAAACAACAAGGACTGCCTAAAAAAAAAAAAAAAAAAAACTTGGGCCAATCATAAGTTAATCAAGCTACTTAAAGCAAAGCCAAAATAAACGGTTCTTCAACAAATCTGGCGTATATAGCACAATCAACATAACAATGGGCCTGAAATTTTAGGCAACCTTTTTAAATTTGGTGATTTCAGAGTTTCATGTTCTTCACTAGATGTTTAATGAAGAAACTTCCCTCAAGTGTCCGCCCTGCATAGGCATGTTTATGAACAGAGCTTTCTACTAAAAACCCTCATTAATCATGACCCTGATAATCAAAGCTCAATTTAAGTCTCTGGCAAACTAAACAAAGACACATTTGAGTCATACGATTATTTTTAGAGGACGCAAAGATATTCAAGGCCACATTTAGCTTTGATACGATGGGCTAATCATAGGTTTGATTTACCTGTGATGTATCAGTAAAGATTAAATGTTGACGTTCCCAGATTACCATTAAGACCATGAACTGTTTGTGCAACTGAGTTGTTTAATATCAGCATCTGTGAGGATGTCAAGCAAGCATGTGTTTATCCAAGAACGCATGAGTATGTGTTTAGATTATATCTGGTGCCTGTGGCTGTGTGTGACAGCATAAGTCTCCTGAGAAAAGAAGTCTTGCAAATGCATGACCCTAAAATGCTTGCTTACAGTGTTTACATACAGATGTACAGCTTATGTCTCCATAGAGGTGGAACTCAATTCCCTACCATTGTTGAATCTGTCGCCATCAACAACATGTAGCGAAAAAGCATTTCTTCCAAACAATCTTGCCAACGGATGTTGAAGTTTACTTCCCAAGAGGCTGGATCACTTCAGGCGGAAACGGTTTGATTGCAGTTTTAACATTTCACCTCAACAAAGAAGTGACATAAGACTAAACATTCTTCATTAAGCCATTTCCCCAATGGACATTTGAAAGAAGTGGTTTTCTTATCAAGACATTCACATCAGCACCCTCTCCATCTACTTGATCCATGAGGCAGAGATGTCAGATTTTCAGCAGAACAGACAAATATTCAGGCATAACACGCAAAGTATACACACATTCCTAGTGGTATTTCACCTACAGAAACTCTTTTCAATGTCTAATCTGCCTGTTTTATTCTCGTTTCTTTATCAGCAGTTTGCTGTAAGCGCTTAGACATGTCTGGACACGGGTCAAAAGATCTGTTTTTTCTGCTGCAACTGCATCTATCTTACTGCAAAACCACAGGCTGCCGTTAACTCCAAGACCCCAAACGGTGTTTGCATTCCATAATTAGGACTCCTTTTCACATCCCCACACGTTTATCTGCCTGCACACTTTAGTCAGGACACCAGGAAAGGTAGATAAAGGATTAAGTTGACTGCAGGCAAGAACATCTATTGATTGGAGTTGAACTAACGTTGAACTTGTGAAGTAATCTAAGGTGGATACAGACATATTACAATTCTTCTTAAAACCTATAAGTGGCCCTTAATAAAATTATATCCTATACTATGCTTTCATCTCATCATTTTTAATATTTTGACAATGTTTAACATGAGGGTTGCATTTAAAAGGTTGAGGTAAGGGGATAGAATATAGTTTGTAACCCAACTATATGAAGTCTTCACAAAGATAGATTATATACAAGTGTGTGTTTGCTGCGTCCCAATTCGCATACTTATACTACGCCCTAAAAGTATGTATATTTTTTGTGAAGGAAAAACATTTGAGTACTTTTGAGTGTGTAGCAGAAGAGTATGCAAGCTTTGGGGCATACTTCTTCCCCGTTAACAGATCAATGTGCTTCTTAGTTATGAGCTCTGTCAATCATCCACACGTCATCCACATTTCTGTCATATTTAATCTCCAATAAACTTATTGGAGAAGCAGCAGCAGGTTAATCTCCCATTCATGAGTGTTTCATGCAGAGAAATCTCCTCAGGTCTTTGAATAATTATGCACTGAGACGTTAATGTCCAAACACGTCTTTATACAAGTTCAGTATTGTTGTTGTAGATGAAATATAACACAGACAATGATTGTTGTATTTTTATATAAAGATTTTAAATTATTTAGAATTAAATATTTCCAGTTGGCTAGATATTAATTAACAGTCATACAAACATCTGTACTGATGTCTCACGTCCATCATGTTTGTAGTACATTTACACTTTTCACACGCGTTTGTAGTTCTAATCGAACTGATGCCCAATGCACACTGTACTGTGGGCAATATCAGTTGTTAGAGTATGGACAGTTCTACACTTCAAATTGTGACCGGAAATAGTAAACCATCCGGGAACCTTTGACATACTCTTTTCAACATACTACGATTTGGGACATACTAATTCTATTTTCAAATACAATATAGGATAGATAGTATGCGAACTGGGACGCAGCATGTGACTCCTAGTATCTGAGATATCCAGCTCACTGGATTTACTGGATACACTATAATTTGCTGAGACAGTTTGACAAGGCTGCCATTCCAATCTCCTCAAGGCTGTCATTCTAAACTGATTTAATTCATGTAGACAACGCACAAAGACAAGATTATGTTGAAGGCCAAATAATGAGAGAAGAACATATGTATTCTGTCAAAACCGGTCTGCGCTGAGTAAATATCCAAGTAACTGAAGGTCTAGACACGGAAGATTGTCTGAATGGCTCAAGCTCCAAGAGTCTTGGATTTGATCGCCATCCTCTCCAGCATTAAAGTTGGTAATTACAAAGCAGACACTAATTGTGGTTTTTCAAACCCATATGACAGGGTGCCGAGCAGCAGCATCCATGGAAACCAACCCTGTTATTAGCCTGAAGGCCTCTGACAGATGGGGTATGGATTCAGTTAAAGATGCAAGTCTTGTTTTAATGGGGGCCTCAGATTAACCTCCGTTTAAAAAAAAGTACCAAAAAGAAAAAAAGAGCTTATCATTTCAGACCAATTCTGCAACCATCAAGGCACCGCTGGAGAAACGTTTGAATTATTCATGACTCAAGAACAGTGCCATCCATGCTAACAGATGGAAGCAAGATGGTTTTGAAGAGCTTGACTACGTGCAAAGAGTTTCTGTCAACCTTAGTCCGCTCTCGCTTCATGCGTTTGGCCCTCGAGACCCTTTCTACTCTTCTTCTTGTCCCCTAGTCAGGCTTGTCGAAAGCAATGTCAGGCTGCTAGCTCTGCTGTCAAGTCCTTTGAGTAAGTCGTCAACCATCTGTCGCCATTAAACGAAGCAAAATGGTTCCTGTCAAAGTGAAAGCAGATTAGCTGGGATGACAGAATGATGCTTCACTATAAAACGGTGAGAGGAAACGGACAAGCTGTGGAAAGAATAAAAATAAAAAAAAAAAGATGAAGAAAAAAAATGGCAACAGTCAGTATGCTGTGTAAAAATAAAAACAGCTGCCTGGATGCATGGTGACATTGTGCATATCCCATGTATTTCACAAGTTTCAAGGTTAGCCACCTTTGTGGCTTACTTCAAGACTCAATTAAATGACAGGACTTCATGCTCCATAAACCTCACAAGCTTGATCACATACAGGATATGGCTAATCAGCAAATCATAAGCATGATATTAAAGACTCACTTTGACATACGTGCCTCTTCTGGTGGTTAGCCAATTAATGCAAACCACAAACCTGAACTTTGATTCCAGCCTTGTAGGCCTTGTATTTCTGTAATCTTACTTTAATCAAACAGGCTTTTTTTGCATATATCACTGTCATGAAATCAATGAGGAACATGTTGAAGAAATGCCAGTGGGAAGATTTCAGAGATGTGAGGAAAAGCGCAGCATGGCCAATCCCCTCGATGGATGGAGAAACAGAAATCGCTTTCATCACCTGCCTATAATGAGAGCAGCATCCTGAAACCAACGACAGCTGGCTGTTTAGTGCTTTGTGTTCCCTGGATTAAGCAAAACAACAGATAAAAGGCAGAAAACCCCTTTAAAACGAGCAAATATAAGATATGGCTCTACATTATAAAGGCTTTCGGTTTGGAGGGAAGAAAGCGGTGGAAGAATTTCAAAGAATTATACTAAAAGAAATTGTTGCCAAAATGATTTTTAAATATGAAACATGACAAAGGAAAATATGGTAAAAGATGTAAGGTTCTCAGGTGTCATTTGTGAATAAGAAAGAGAAAGATGATAAATACAAGAATGCTGCCTGAACTTCAAACAAAAACAAAACAGTCAATGGATTACATTAAAGAGGGCAACATCTGCATTTGACATGTAGCTGGAAGAAACGTCTACTAAACACTGTAAAATGAAGTCGATCCTGCTCAATGTCATGTTTTAATCCCAAAGAAGCTCTGTGAAGTTACATCTGCAAAGATCACAGCAAAGAATTAGCACTTGCGCAAGTTAGCTTAAAGCTGAAAAAAGGGAGTGAGAGATGAGTAAATGTTTTTGTGGGGATTTTCTTTCAAACAAATAAGACAAAAGTATAAAAGCAAAAAAAAAAGCCTAAAAAAAGAATTTGCAAATAGGAATATATACTCACCGGCCCTTTTTTTCCAACTGCTCATTAACGCAAATTCCTAATCGGCCAATCACAGGCCAGCAAATCAATGCATTTAGGCATGTAGACATGGTCAAGACGATCTGCTGCAGTTCAAACAGAGCATTAGAATGGGTGATTAAAGTGACTTTGAACGTGACATGGTTGTTGGTGCCAGATGGGCTGGTCTGAGTTTTTCAGAAACTGCTGATCTATTGACATTTTCATGCACAACCATCTCCAGGGTATACAGAGAATTGTCCAAAAAAGAAAAAAAATATCCAGTGAGTGGCAGTTGCATGAGCGCAAATGCCTTGTTGATGCCAGAGGTCAGAGGAAAATGGCCAGACTGGTTCCAGCTGATAGAAAGGCAACAGTAACTCAAATAACAACTCATTACAACCGAGGTATGCAGAAGAGCATCTCTGAATGCACAACATGTCGAACCTTAAGGCGGATTGGTTACAGAAGCAGAAGACCACACCGGGTGCAATTCAGACAGGCTCACCAAAATTGTACAGTAGAAGATTGGAAAAACGTTGCCTGTCTAATGAGTCTCGATTTCTGCTGCAACAATCTGATGGTAGGGTCAGAATTAGGTGTCAACAACTTGAAAGCATAGATCCATCCTGCCTTGTATCAAGGTATCAGGCTGGTGGTGGTGGTGTAATGTGTGGGGTATATTTTCTTGGCACAATTTGGGCCCATTAGTACCAATTGTTGCTGACCATGTCCATCCCTTTATGACCACAGTGTAGCCATCATCTGATGGCTATTTCCAGCAGGATAACGTGCTATGTCATAAAGCGTGAATCATCTCAGACTGGTTTCTTGAACATGAAAAAGTTCACTGTACTCAAATGGCCTCCACAGTCACCAGAGCTCAATCTAACAGAGCACCTTTGGGACGTGGTGGAAAGGAAGATTTGCATCATGAATATGCAGCCAACAAATTTGCAGCAACTGCGTGATGCTATCATGTCAATATATCAAAATATTATGAATATTTCCAGTACCTTGTTGAATCTATGCCACGAAGGATTAAGGTAGTTCTGAAGGCAAAAGGGTGTCCAACCCGGTACTAGTAAGGTGTACCTAATAAAGTGGCCGGTGAGTGTATATTGAAATAGTATATTGAAAAAGATTCATGCACATAATGCATTGACTGAACCTGTCTGGAAAAAAAAAACAATTTTATGGTATGACTGATAGTTTAAATACTGAAACATAACGGATACTTTTTTTAAATTAACTTTTTATTATTATTATTATTCTATAGTTACTAAAAATAACTTAATTTCCGATTAATGAGTGCATATCATTCACTTATTAGTGAGTAGCACATACCTATTTATCTGTATACACTCATTGAATGGGGCACATTTCCTAGTTTTATGCCAAAATTAAAGTGTCTTCCCTTTGGTAATATTAGTTTAGAGTGGCATGTGAGAAACAGACATTGACTCAGAGCTCGTCTGGAGTCACAAATTATCACCGCAAAGACAAGCCTGTAGGTGAGTCATACACTAAACACAGTCTACCAATAGCTTCTTCCGCTGAAAAATCCTTACCACACCTTTTAAGCCACTTACATGGACAGAAATCAACAATTATACTGCTCTAGTCAGTCAAGAGTGACATGGTTTCATGACCAAACATCAGATGTCAACAAATTGCCTGCTCATAGAACCAAAGTGAGCGGATGTTAAGCTGATGAGGGAGACGAAAATCACATACATGTGGCTTTTAATCAATGCAAACCCTAACATTGTGCATTTGTAAAATTGTTATATAGGTAGAATGGATAAACCACTTTGAAAAATAATTGAAGTGGCTTGACACCAAAAAGGGGTTAAGAACGGCCACTCCTTTACATTGAAAGCTATTATTAGTCAAAAAGAAGGCTTTTGTAAAGAAATGTGCAAAACAACAAACCAGCAACTGTAACTCAAAACAAAGTGTGCAATTATGACTAGCTAAATGTAAGGTGGCTGCCACTTCAAGACTTCAAGAGAAAAATCATTAAAACCAGCTTTTCAAGTTATTAAAGCGCAACTGTTAAAAAAGAGATAAGCAGGACAAATACTGTAGAAGTTCAATTTAGCTTTGGAAGTTTTATTGGGCCCGTAGAAGCTCAATAACATATGTAATTCCAATTTACCCCAAAACTGCAGTTTGTAATTCAATGGAACTGAATTACTGCTAATAGGACGAGATGGAAACTCAATGCTACACTCCTGGAGATGCCTAGTGGTCATTTCTTACAATCATATGACATTGGAGGTGCTCTGCATGCAACAAACTCTCACAAGTTAAAATTAGCATTCAACACAAGCCTGTGAGCATGGTGCTAGCAGGGCTGCTTTTGATAATTAGTTACGCATCTCAGAATTAAACAAAGTGTTCCTATTGGTGTTGGCTACTACCTTCATCAGGGCGCAAACAAAAGTAGACTTGGTAAACATCTAGCTTTAACCAGCTAACACTGGAGATCTCCTTTGAAATGGGCAGACATTACTGAAGATCACTAGTTTGGGCAGACGATACCACCAGTGATGTAGTAACAAAACTTTAAACAAACTAATTTATGTTGAAACTGCTGTATTAGCATAAAAGTTAAATATTGAAGCTTCAGATGCATTAGATTCACACTCTAAAAGGTGCCTCACTGAAACTTTACTCTTTATCAGAAAAATAAGGTAACCATTTCATTGATGTCCCTTTCACACCAACAAAGCAAGCATACTCTTGTAAACACTCCTGTGAAGTAAACAAGAAAATGGCTGCCAAGATTACACATTATTCCTCAAAAGACAAACATCACTACCCTTAATTTCCGTCAATCTTTTCACTGCCCACTATTACATTAAATTACAGTGTTGTTTAGATGCTCTGACCCACATTCAGTTTACAAATGAAACATCTAATTTAAAAAAAAATCATTTTGTTCTATGAAAGAACATTGGCTGCAAATGGAAATCATAAAAATAGCTGCTGCTATTTTGGACACGTCAAATATCCGCTTGTCTTCCAGAACTCAAAGAAAATGTAGTTCATACTGGCACAGATTGGTCTTGTGGTTAATTTTAACTTCCAAAATTTGTCAACCACACATACTAAGACATTAGATGCAGAGGTGTTTGATGATTATAGGGGTTGCTGCATTAAAAAAAGAAAAGAAAATGAAATTCAAAAGGTTGATTAAATATGATTGAAAATGGACATACAGTTTTCATGAACCATATTCTTATGATGTTGTTTTATAAAGCTGTTCTTAAAAGCATTGTCAGGAATGATATCACAGTGTGGTTTGGCAACCTATCTGTACAGTGTAAATCCAAGTTACAACCTAAGTGTAGGTTCAACCGATATAAGTAATCCTTTGTACCCATATCAGTGGGTTTATTTAACAATATAGTTTATCTTAATTAGCATTATAATTATTGTAACTACTGCATTTTGTATTGGTTTTATTGTTTGTTTTTATGGAATGTTTGCAGCAATATGGTGATGCCCATACCAATTTCCTGTAAAGGACAACTGAAGAACTGAGAACTCAGAACTGTTCAATACAACACAATATTCTAGTTGATCAAAGATAGTCAGAGTTCTCATAAGAATCCAGAAGTCCATGTTCCTAAAGTAAAAATAATGTTGCACAAGAAACAAGATCTTACTCCAAAGTATGATATGCCTAATCATCAGAGGTTGCCTTATGTGGGAGTTTCCATAAATTTACTGAGATCTACTGAATGTTGACTAATTGGTCAACAAAGAGCATGCAATAGCAGCACCATGTCTAGACCTGTAACCTCTGCTAACATGAACCACCTGCCAGAGCTGTTCTCTGTGTTGGTGTGTACTCTTCGTAGAGGATTGTGGTAAATAAAAGGATGATAAAGTGATGAGCGCAGAGTGAGACACTTCGCGTGCGAGGATGCCGGCGCTGTGTAAAAACCCCTTTGATCAAAGGTGCCGACGATGCACTGCTCCACCTGAAGAAGCCAATCCCCAGGGGAAGGTTTGTTGTCTTTCTTTTGTCAAGCTCCCGTCTGGCTTTGACTCTACCTGTGTGGTTGGTGACACGTAAAGTCTGTGAAGCCTCAGACATGCAAACAAGTCCCGCAAGGGTGAATGCCTAAACCATGAACACAAGGACCATGAGAAAAGAAATAAACCACAAGAAAACCAGCAAACCCACAAAGTCTGAATAAATACAAGGTAGCCCGAGGCTGGCCAAAAGCACCACAAATTGTCCATTGCACAAGACAAAATCTCACTATGACTAGCAGTTCATCATAATGCGATACTAACCCTGTATAAATGTAGCATGCCTGAAGGTGAAAGGCAACAGTATTGCACAATACAAGCCAAAGGAGAAAAACAAATGGCTTGACCTCGATTTTACACTTCAAATAATGTCAAGTGATATCAAAACTGACATTGGTCAGAATTATCCTTTCCAAAACAAAAACTGTGATTCAAAAGACCTCAGCAATTTTTCTTTATGTCCATGCCAAGACTTTTATTCGGCATCTGCAAAACCTTTGAGCAACCCCTAACCCATAAAGCACATTGAACAAGCCACAATAAACAGGCCGCACTTTGCATGACATGTACGCATGTCAATATTGCCAAAGTGTAATCTGTAACATGACATGATGATATTTTATTCATGTGCTTTTTGGTGAGAGAAAAGTTATTCTTGGAAGGAAACATGAGCTTCTGAATGTTTTCCATGGCTTATTCAGTGCCTGATAGTAAAGTATACCAATGCACAATCAAGGTTGAAAATGAATGGTGGCTTCTGGCAAAAAATGGTCACCTAAATAAACAAATGCCTCAGAAATTGAAGATTAAGGGAAACAAACAGGAAAAAATGTAATCATGACAACCATTATAGATTTATTGAAGTTGTGCAAACTTAACTAAAACTACTATGGTTGTCATGATTACATATTTTAAGTGTTCATGGGTGGCTTTGCATTTAGATTGGTGCATGATGTATCAGATTTCAATTTTACACAACCAAATTTAGACCAAGAATGCAAAGGTGACAAAGTAAAAAGAAATACATGCAAAAAAAAACATTTATGTGCAAAGTCTTTCATATCATAACAAATTGCTGTAGACTTTTGCATAAACAGCCACTAACAGCAAAAAAACAATAAAATATTCTTCATATGCTTCTCTAATTTCAATATGCAACAGAAAATGAAACCCAACCTATCTGGCAACCAAATTATGGTATCAATTTCCTGTGACAACGCCATGTTTTGTGGCTGACATTTACTTAGAACAATGCCACAGCAAAAGCACTTGTGTCCATATGGAGCCTGCGGCATAATATCCCATAGTGTACAGTTTGACATAGATTGACACCCATGGATGGTAGAGACTGGGGAAATTAACTATTAAACGGCTGCCTCTGTTTAAATATTCATTCTTATCCTGAACACCGTGAAATAGGCCATTGAACAGCCTGTGTGCCACCGTGCCATCTGATCAGAGATTGCCTACTGATTAAGAGTCTGTCTTTTCACAGCACACTCCTCAATGGATTCAAAGCTTACGGCAAAAATGAAAGCGGAGGTGACTCATCCCTATTGTTAAAAAAGAAGTGTTAAACAGGCTCTCGATTTAGGCATCCATTTAAATGGAGAGATCACCTTGGTGTTAATTCCTTCCTCAGACACGTTTTCACCTCCAGAAAAAGGTGGTCTCGCTTCGAGCGTTGATGGCGAGAAAGCATTTTCAAGGAGCTGGTCACATTGTACAGTGGAACTAATGTGATTACAGACGGGAATAAAAGATTCATAAATAATTGATAGAGTACAGCATGAACCCCTAGGAGATCACCATTGGCATTTTTTGGACAATCGTAACTCAAATGGGCTTGCCATTAATACAATTCAATTCATCTTTATTTTATAGCGCTTTTACAATGTAGATTGTGTCAAAGCAGTAGAGTTGCACTGTTTACCGGTACTTCGGCAGCACCACGATGTGGCACCAACATACTGGCAGTGCCTCTGTAGTTTGTAAAGGGTAGTATTGTCATTAACGGTTCTAAAATAGTTAATGCTGCATGTGGAAAAGTCACTAAAATGCTCACACGTTTGTGCCAGCAAATAATCAAGGCCACTTTGTTTTATTTCAATAGCCTGCATTAAGGCTGCAAAACTATGTAGAATTTGTGCCTTGTTTTCTGAAGCTTCAAACACACATTTGAATCAGTTCATTTCTGTTCCTGTGAATATGAGTTAGCTACAACGACCATGACAATTTCTTAAAAAGAACTCACTTAAGTGAAATCTGGAATTACATCGGAGTCTATTACATTGGAAAATACAACAGATGAGAAAAATAGCAACAGAAAACACTAAGAAAACAACTTTTCACTTCATATTTTGTTGAAATAAAATCTTTTCCTGTACCGAATTTTGTTTGGTATAATTTGAATCTTAAATTTAATGTTTAATTTTATTTTTTGTTGGTCAGTTATCTACAAAATAAATGAAAAAAACAATAATATTTGAGATGCAGTGACATGCGTCAAAAGCTGCTAATGTTCCATGGCCCAAACTGTGAAACAAAAGTGAAATATTCATAATTTATTTATAAGCGTTCTAGTATTTCAGACAATTTGCTTTATTTCGTAGATTTGAGTAATGAACTAATACAGTATTGTGATACTACTTGGATACTTCAGCTGGTATAGTATCGCGGCCTAAAATTGTGGTATTGTGATAATCCTACAAAGCAGTTTAACCAGCTTCACAAGTCCCAAACCAAGCAAGCCAGTGGCGATAGTAGTGAGGAACAAACTTCACCAATTGAGGAAAGTGAAGGAAAAAACCTAGAGAAAAACCAGGCTCAGTTGGGAACAATCATTTCTCCTTTGGCCAAACTGCAGTCTAGGCGCCGGAGGCTGGAGAATGCTGAACGTCCATCATGGAGAAATTACTTATTAGCTAGGTTTCCATCTAATGCTATTTGCAAAATTTTGAATATTTGATGAATAAATGACTAATGGAAAGCCAAGATGCGCATTTATTTTGAAAATGCAACAATTCAGCAGGATAAACTTTTTATTCAACAAGACAAAATGTGCATACATTACAATGGAAACACATTTACACAATAAACTACAGCGTAGACACCAATAAAGTCCTGTGATTTTGTTTTAACAGATGATGTGATGATATAAATGAACACAATGAGGCCTCATTAATGAACAACCAACGGACCGACCACATAGTTAAACATCTGATATGTGGGTTTGGTCATTCTAAAATCCCTCAGCCAAAGTCGGTCATCGAAGTGGTTCAGTATAATTACCTCATAGAAACTTGAGCATCTGCTCTTCCAAAGAGTGTCTTACGTCTCCAGAAGTCACTCTGTGTTCATTGCGCTGTATCTTTGTCTCTGAGCCACAAGTTATTTATTATATAAGAAAAAAGGCGGCTTCTCCTAACCAGCAAATTCCATTTTTCTTTTTGATATTTGGCACCACTTCTTTATGATGTGACAATTTTGTTCTCTTTGACTCGATTGGATTGCAAATGTTTTGTGAAATATTTCACTGTTGCACACAAGTTTAATTCACATTTTTGGATGGAAACATAGTTATTAACATTTTGAAGTGTTTCATCTGCAAAAAAAAAAAAAAAGCTGGAATGAAAACTGGACATCTTTAAAGAGCTTCTCCAATGCCTGTCTGGCTTGCTTTGAGGATGCAGCGGCAGTAAAACTACAGTTCACAATGTCGTCATAGTAGAGGAATTTGCAACCGTTTGAAAATGTATCATCTGTCACTGAATCTCATGGGGCAACAGATAAAACTGCAGGATGGGGTGCTTCAAAACAAGACAGACTGGTGTGATGTCTTAGGGGCATCTGGTTACAACTTATGGTTCCTCCAGAGGTTCTAGAACACAGCATGAGAGCTACAATGTGAAGAACAATGGTAACACTGGGTCCAGAGGGACAGAAAGAGCTGACAGGAATGCCAGAGCTTTAACAGATGGGTCCAGAGAAGCAGGGATTACACTCACAGATAGACCAAAACTTTAGACATGTGGCCCATATTAAGATTTGAATGGTGTTTTCAGCTAACATGAGATGCACTTTAGCTAGAAATGAAATGGTGAAAAGTAAAAATATACTTCAGTTTTTATGTGTGCATGTGGTTCCTCTTATAGTGCATATTTTGACATCAGAAGAGTGGCTGCCACTCCTGTGAGCTAAGAGCAGGAAACTGAGGCTACAATTCTCACAGTCTCACTAAAATTGGACAATTGAAGATTGGAAAAATGTTGCCTGGTCTGATGAGTCTCAATTTCCGGTGCAACATTTGGATGGTAGGGTCAGAATTTGGCGTCAACAACATGAAATCATGGTTTCATCCTGCACATCCACTTGCATCATGGATGTGCAGCTGACAAATCTGCAGCAACTGCGTGATGCTATCATGTCAATACAGACCAAAATCTTTTGAGGAATATTTCCAGTATCTTGTTGAATCTATGCAATAAATAATTAAGGCAGTTTTGAAGGCAAAGGGGGGTCCAACCTGGTAATAGTAAGGTGTACCTAATAAAGTGGCAGGTTAGTGTATAGTCTTGTTTTAAGAAGTAATATCAAAATTACGTTAGCTTTTCCTAAAAACAAGCTAAAAAAAACTGGCAATGGGGCAAGCAAATAATCTTTTGTCAAAAGAAGAACAAGAATATTTTGCTTACCCCATTGGCAGATTATTTTGCTTGTTTTAAAGAAAAACACTTAATTTTGGAATACTATTTCTTAAAACAAGACAATATTTTTGATTATCTATAAAATATTTCATGATTTAAGAATTCATTAGATATTTAGTCTAGAAACAAGACAAAAAATCTAAGAAAAGCATTCTTAATCAGGATGTTTCAACATGCCAAACAATTGACACAAAGTCAATGTAACATTTTAATAATGATCATCAAAACAAAGCTTTTTGATTCTATTAGAGTTTTACGTTACAATATTTCCATCCAATTCTCTCTCTATTACTCAGTCACAGGGCACTCCTTCTGAAGCAGCTGCACTACGCATGCAAATATGGATTTTAAAAATGCATGAAAACTACAAGAAGGCGACAATCACTCTACTATCTTTGTCGCTCAAGATTAAGGGTGAGATGCCTGCAGTCAAAACGCAAAGCCTCGTGGGATAGCACAGGTCTTCACAGTCTCCGTATCTACAGGAACCCCTATGCAGGAAAACATTGTGCGCTGTCAGATATGGAGATGTGATTACTTGCTTTTTTTGTGACGATTCTGTTCTTGTTGATCCGATGACACAAGGTCGTCTACAATCCAGGAATGTTTTACTTTATAGATCAGGCATTAAAATTTCATAGCAGGCATCATTAGAGAACACTGAATCCAGTCTGAACGGGTGCAAAAACACAATGACAAGCAAATGTAAATGACTTTTTTGGTTCCTTTTCAAAATCAACTATCAAACGAGAATGATTACAATTAACATTGATAAGGAAAGCAGAAACAAGGGTGCCGAGCACTTCTACAACCGTGATCAAACACAGAGCACAATTGAAATTAATGTTTTACAAAGCCATAAATGACTTCAAAGTGTGATTTGATATGCTGCTTCTTAGAGTCGCGCTTCTGCATTTGCATCCGAATATCTCTGGAGACTCCTCGAAACAAGTAGGTGTAGAAGCACCTGAATGTTTAGATCTTTACACACACACAC
>CAIGQZ010000217.1:3501599-3521009 GCA_903798205.1 Danio tinwini | reverse complement strand
AATATAGATATATATATATGTATAGAATATATATTTATATATTCTATATATATATATAGAAAAAATTGCACCTTTGAAAAATAAACCACACGAAAAGGATCCAAACTCACAAAACACGTAACCGTAAGTGACATATAGAGATAAAATTGTACATGTTGTACCCTTTGCGGAATGCAGCATCAACTTTGGCTGGCCATTGTTAAGGGATTCTGGGTTTTCTAACAGCATTCCTGACAGTTTCCAAACAAGGTTACACTGAAATAAGAAACCACAAAATTGCTATGTGACTTCAGGAAATACTCCCAAGGAACCAAAGGCTAAAAGCAACAGCCACCGATTCCCAGGCCTGTCCTTCTCGGTTCAAAGTAAATCTCCTCACAGACACAAGTAAACACAAAGCGAATGGGCTTTTGAGATCCCCCCAAAATCAGCTGCTTGGTGTTTGATGTTCAATCTGCAGACAGCAAAGCTTAACAGGATCCACCTTAACTTTGATTTGTTTGTTGTATGTTTAGTGGACTCTACAAGCTTGAAAAGGATCATCTTTGATCACAGCAAACGGCACGGGGGTGGCAGGGATGTTTTATAATGGGTGAAGAAAAAAAAAAAACTGGCACCACATCTAAGCATGTCATTCTTCTTTTATTTTCCTCTCTGGAGTTATAAAAACCATAAGGATGAGTTAAGAGCGGGGATCGGTTACCGCCAGGTATGGGTGTGCCTAAGACCTGTCACATTACACAAGATGAGTCAGGACTAGGAGAAAGAGATCAGAGAGCTACTACAATGACCACATGGCACCTGATTCATGGCAGTGTTATACCAGTTTCACTACCAAAAACACAAAAAAAGTCTGGTCTTCACAAAGACGGCGAGAAAGAACAGCATTCATCAGGTGTTCAGCACACCAAATAAATACAACACAATCAGAATGGCTTTCATTGGCCATGTGTAATGCAAAACTGTGTCAGCAGGGTTAAGAACCAGGGATTTCTCTTTGTACACGCTGCTAGCAGATATGATGACAATCACGTCACAGTTTCTGCATTCACACAGAGCTCCAAGACTTCAAAATAGTGCTGGAGGCTTCGGGAACAAAAGAGACAGACTGTATACAGTATCTCTGTTACACTATTGGTACAGCGTAAACAAACCTGCCATCAGGTACTCCCAGTGTAATCTAAACTACAATTATACAAAACAAAAACACAAAAAAATACACCATTTTATGTTTATTTGTAGTAGTGGATGTTTCTTTTCAAAAGCAGCTACAAAATTTTACCATTGTTTTCTTTAAGGTTAAATCCCATGGACTTGGGGTCACAGATCTGATCTGGTCGGTAGGTGTCCATATAAATGTGTCAGCTATTTTTCAATTTTAAAATTTTCTTTATGAGGTATGAATATGTCTGTATGAAGGTGTTGGTTAACTGTCAATATGTTTGAACAATTATAAGTAGGCTGCTTTCAAGGAACTATACAAACCAATTTACAATAATACAATTTTTATAATATTTATGTTCAATGATATTTTTATATCTCCTATTTGTATGATTTTTTATATATTGTAATATTATAATTTATTTCTCTTAGTGATTTACCCGTTTGTAAATTACAGAATTTAAAAAAAAACAAGACCCTTCCCTTAATTTCTAGGTCTTATGCTGTGTTCACACCAGACGTGGCATGCACAAATAAATGATGCTATTCACGCGCAAATAGCCAAGTGAACATTCTGATTTTACTTGTGTCATTTGAGCGTCAAATTCACATCATTTGCATGTTAAATTCAGTTTGCAATAGAAGTGGATTCAAGTCATGGCCAGGGTTTCTGTCAGCCCGGTGACTCTAGCTCCGTTGCTAAATGGCTAACATGAATTTTATTGAGACAGTAGCTGTGTTTATGTGCTTTAGGAAGGCTGAAATACAGCATAGTTGGGCGCCATGTCTGAGTCCACTAGATCCTTTCAGAGGTGCACTCAGCTCTTGAGTTCATCAACTCCTCCAGAAACTATACCTGGATGATAGAAGCTTTCAGCGGTGCTTCAGACTGAGCCGAGCCCAGTTTAATGAGCTGTTCTTCCGTGTCAGCAGGAGGATTTCCCCTCGGGACACCAACAACAGGCACTACGTCATAATCACACTTCTACAAGAGCAAGCTCCCGATTGGTTAACGTGGCGAGAATGTCTGGTAAAGTTCAGATTTTCCAACTCAAGCAATACTCACAATTCGCGTTAATTGCATCAAACGCAAAAAATGATTTGTTTGTTCATTCATGCAAAACGCCTCATTTGTGCCACCTTATTTCCGCAAATTGCACTGCAGGATGTCTACTCGCGTCTTTGCATCGACTTAAAATGTAAATAACTCGCGCTTGATGCTTCGTCCATGTCTCGTGTGAACGCACCTTTAAGGATCTCTTCCATTTTATGACACATTAAGAATTATACTGTAATTCAATCTAAACAACAAAAACAACAATACAACATAAATATGCAATGCAAAAGTTTTTTTTTTTTTTTTAAGCATGGCGTCCAGTAAGAATTTAAAAAAATCTTGGCTGACTCTTTTGAATCAAACCCAATATAATTTACAGTGTCCGAGTAAACAGAATTAAATGATTTTATTTAATTAATAATGCAAAAATTACATATGCCTACTCAATTCCAACAATGTTTTGAATAATCAGCAAAAATACCATCAATTAGATAAACATACAATTTAAAAATTACATTACTCACACTGTGATTATTTTGGTTTTACCACCCACCCTTACTGGCTACTGTGACACACTACACTTCAATTTTTTAGTGTACACATCCGCGTATGCAAAACCAATGACGGCTTTGAGTAGGAGGTGAGACAGAGGGGCCAGACGCAGTTTCTTTCCATACTGTAACATGCGGAGTGAAGACTCGGTAAAAATGCCAACTGCTTGCCACAAGAAAGCCAGCTCCACAGCGTATGGATTAAATGTCTTCTGAAGCCAAAGAAAGCCTATCAGTCTCAGAAGGAACCTTCAGAAACACTTGCTGAAGTCACAAGGCCATCCAGACCGAAGCAAGCATCAGAAATACCAGAGTTTCACTTAAATAATAAAACTAACATCTGATGCCTGTGTTCCAACAGGCTTTTTGGCATATAAAAGCACATGTGATTGATGAACCTGTTCTAAGTACTCCATCCCTCCTCACTGTTCCTGCTCAATTAGAACTTCAAAGACGGCACATCAAACGCAACAAATTTACAGAGCACCCATCTGTCCGCCTTGACTCACGTCGTATTCGGCCATTACCTCAACCTCTTCAGCCTCTTAAGACCTTGTATTCATTTTATTATTAAACACAATTGAAGACCAGGTGAGCTCTGATTTTGAATTGAGCAAAGACGACAATTATAGCTAATCAACTTTTTCACCATCTTTAAAACTTTCAAAATGACTTTACGATTTATTTAAACCTTTCATGCTTATCCAAGTTTTTCTCCCATATTACTGATTTAGCATAAATTGTATTATGGACAATCAGTTGTTCAGCATGCTAATCAAAAGAGTACAGAGTCAGTTTAATCACTGAAATAATGTTTCGAATAAAAGGACTTTCTATTAAGGATAGCTCACTCAAAAATGAAAATGTATGCATGTTTCCAAACCTCTATGCATTTCTGTATTCTGTTGAACACATAAGATGTTCTAAAGAAAACTTAAAATCTTTAGCCACTGACGTACATAAGTGCTGCACGATATTGAAAAAAATCTGACATTGCGATGTTTTGTCTTTCTGCGATATATATTGCGATGTGAATACAGTTTTATTTGGAAAGAATTGTTTGTGTAGGGGAGTGAGTCACGAAAAAATGTAAAACAAATAAAATACATTATTTTTTAATTAATTATCATAGAAAAGTTAAGTGAATTATAGTTTTCTGGAAAGTCTAACAGTATTGACGTACACGTATTGAATATTCAACACTGTAAAGTTACAAACCATATAATTTCTTGTGGCCAGATGTTTTAAACTGTTCACACAGTCACAGACCCTAAAAAGATAGTTCACCCAAAAATAAAAATGTACTCACTATTTACTCACCCTTCACTTGTTTTAAACATTTTTATGAGTTATTAAAATATCTTTGTGTGTTAAACATGAAAAGGAAACCCATAAACAACTGAAACTAGTGAAGGGTGAAATGAAAATAGTGAGTAAAGTGAAATTTTTAAGAGAACTATCACTTTAAAAACGCATGCAGATGATACACTTTTACTCCATTATGATTAAACTCTACATTGATTATAATCAACTATAATCCCAACTTAACATTGCAAATCTTGCGATGTGACTGTAGATGCACACATTGCAATATTGATGATGAAATGATATATTGTGCAGTACGTCCATAGTAGGACAAACAAATAGTATGAAAGTCAATTGTTACAGGAATCTTCACAGAATCACATAATATACTACATTTACAAATGTACAAAATAAACAACTTTAAATTAGAAAAAAGATATTAAATTGCACCAATATTTCACAGTATTGCTGTTTTGACCAAATAAATCAGCAAAGGATTTCCTTCAATAACAAATCTAAAACATATGCTCACAAAAATTGGATCTTACAATTGTAGGCAAGGAGAGCATGATTGTTTGTAAAGAATGAAGTACAAACACATAGTAATGCTAGAACGCAGTGTAAACTACATTATTCAAATGTTTTTGCCACAACTCTATTGACCGTATTCTTCAATGCGGAAGTGCGCTGGTTTTTGAACTTCCAATTCAGTCACCCTTATGGGAGAAATGACTGGAAATAATAAATGGCAGAAAACAGTCAAACGACTAGCTCTACTGGTGTGTTCATGACCATACATAAAAAGTAGAACAATATAATAAGAAAATATAAATTTGCAACATCAAAAAGCTTAACAAGCTATTTTTAACATCTAGAAATGAATGGAAGTGAATGAGACACAAGTAAAGTCTCGAGCCAATAAGATTCCAAAGGATTGAATGTGAAGAATAAAGTCAATGTTCTACCATATTAATAACATTTTAATACAGGTGAAAATGGTGATGCAAGGAGCAAAGTTATGAGTAGGCCGACACAGAATCTGAACATGCAAACATCATGTTTAGCAGTTTGTTTTTTTTTTTTTTTTAGCTCTTAATCAAATCTGTTTATTAAGCAAATGTTAAAATATAATGTTTAAATATACATTTATTCCATTTTTATAATAATTTCAGTAATGTTTTTAACTAATATGCAAATTTGTATATGATTTATTTACAATACAGTTTGTAAAGTAATAGTTTATACATTATAGTACATTATATAAAAGACATGCTTTGTTTACCAAACAAGTGGATCTAATTGGATTTGCAATGTAAACATAAAAAAAAGTTGAAAAACATCAGATTTTTTTTTATTTTTATTTTTTTACTTTGCTAACAAAATCATTCTGCATTAATTAGGGCTGGGCGAATAATCGAAAAGTAATCGAAATCAACATTCAGAACCTATAATCAATAAAAAATTGTCCAGGTCGATTTTTTCCCATGGCAATCACTAAACACAGTAATATAAATCAGCAAGGCTAAAACTGATATACTTCTGTGGCCACTTTGCAGACACTTCTGATCTCTGGTCTAGTAGGAAGATGGACCCATTCTTGAGCCTTATGTTGCACTACATTGTTGATGATTGGAAGCTGAGCCAGAGATGCCTTGAGACGGCATATTTTCCATGACATTAAAATTATTATTTACATTAAAATATTTGTTTACAGAAGACGCAAGAAATGCAGTGTGTACAATATAATTTATGGATATAAATGAGCTATTTTATTTAAAAGAGATACTGCTTATTTTCAACTTTTAACATTATTTTCTATGCTAAAAATAATTGTGTTTCTAAAAAGTGCAAGTAATTTTTTCACTTTTTTTAAGAAAAGAAAGTGACTGTTGGTATTAGGCAATGTGCGTTTTATTTTCAGTTGTTCAACGTTGATGTTCAATGAATAATCATAGACAGTAGATAATGTCTTTTCTTCAGTTATTTTAAAATCAAGTAAAGCAGCCTTCATTCAGAAATCTCTGACTTGTAATATGTGAGCATATTTACTGTATGAAAGTCAGTGAACTATGAGGGCAAATAAATAAAAAAAAATAAAATAATCGTTCATTAATCGTAATCGATTTAAAATGTTCAATTAATCAAGATTTAGATTTTATGCCAAATCGCCCAGCCCTGACATAAATCCACATCTTTTATATGAAAATTATGTGCAGAAATAGCTAAAACTACCCGCAGACAGTGTCTGGCCGTATTTATGAGTAAATATAAAGTCAGACACCATAAAAGAGAGTGAACAAAAAGATGAAATAAACCACCATCAGGGCTCGACCCAACGGTGTGAACATGACCTTAAACAAATTACACGCCACACCTGGGTTTCGGTTAAAGAGCTCCATGCATTAAAAGTAAAAGGTGATGAAACAGTCTTCATTTAGTTAATACTTTAAAGTCACGAAAAGCCTTACTGCACAAAACGTGCTCGCTTTCAGCAGAAAGCTGATTACGAATGAAGCAAAGCCCGGCATAGACAACATGCGTCTCTGCTCTCTCTGTTTCTTTCTTATTCTGGCTCGCCGAATGCTTTCATCTGAAAAACATCAGAGCGGCACTGCTAATCTGGCCTAATGTATTTTTTTTAGACACACAGCAGGAGTGGAATGCAAAAGACTCTACAATTGGCTCACTTAAGTGCTGATTTCTTTTCTCCCTCTCTCTAAACGAATGACAAAGTGAGCTGTGAGAGCCCATATCGAGTGCTTATGTCCCGTGTTTGTGTAACACACAATGAAACTCTGCTGGGCATTGCGGGACTCACTGAAGTCAAGCCAAAACTGCAATGAGACTTCATCCATCTAGCTGTACACAAGCAAAACAATAGAAAAATCAACAGACCGCCAAGTAGGCAATTACTCTGGCTGGAATGCTCGTTCAGAGTCGAGGTTAAGTACCAAAACTAGAGGGTAATACATTTCTAACCATCTACAACTGGATTTGTGTGGTCTGCCAAGGGCTGAATCATTACATCTAGCCAAACTAGGGTCATCCAATATTTAGATATCAGAGCTACTTATAGAATAGTCAAGATTTAACTCTGCAAGTTCCTTAATTGACATTCATTGAAGATTTATTGACTGTAAAAGAAAAGAAAAAAAAACTCTGCTTTAAGTCAACAGAGATATCTGAAATACAGAAAACTATTCTGAAAGTACTCAACCCAATTCAGTTCAATTGCACAGGTTAATAACAGAAATGACTGATTCATTAAATAGAATATCAGAAGATTTTGTAACTAAGTAAAAGGATTTTTATGAAAACTTTATTTTAAAACACCAAGCCTCAAAAGGAAAAACAATTATTATTTTGTATTACTAATTATAATCACTCTATAAGGACCTAATCCATCTGACTGAACTGTATGATTATTTTTAGGCTAGTTTTGTGCATTTTACCTCCAAATTCCCTCTATACTTTAAGAATTCTACATTATTGTTGTATAGATGTATTGCAGTAAAAAATGGTTGATTAAAAACAAATAAGAATTAAAAACAGCACAAATAAATGAACATATCCCTTTGCATTATGTTATTCTGTTACTGTCATGAAGAAATTGTTTGACAACTGATGTTGAGAACTGTATCTCTTTGCAATAAAAAGTTAAATAATAAAATAAAAAAAACAATATATACACTAAATTATACATATAATTTTAATAACGAGAATAATGTGCAAGCTCAATGCAAAATTAATCTAAAGAATCCTAATATCAGGCAATATTTTATTTAGGTAAATTTGCATTCTTTAATCTGAATCTTTAATCTTTAAAGAGCCCGTTTTGCATTAAAAAGGTTATATTTTGGTTTTGGGGATCTCCAACAACAGGCTAATATGCATGCAAGGTTAAAAAAACATTTTAATAATTTTAATAATATTTATTTATTTTTACCTAATTATCCCAACGATTCCCATATGATTCATTTTAGCGATTAATTTGTTCCCAAACCCCTCCTTAGCGCGATGCTAATCTGTGCTGATTGGTTCAATGACCCAGTCTGTTGTGATTGGTCAACTGCGTTCAGCATGAGACAGAGAGAAATGCCCACCACGGCTTATCAACAGTGTTGAAGTAGTCCGAGTGAAGAGAGTATGGGTGAACCTAATGGAGGAGCGCATTAAAGCAATGCAGTTTAACAGCAGTCTATTGCTCTATACTTATCCATAAGTAAAAACAGTGACACACATTCAGCATTAATCCACACAGTGGCAAAAGCTGAACTATTTTGAAACTTGACCGCCGCAAGTGTGTAGGAACAGCTGACGGTGGCCATAGCAAAGACAAGCAGCAGTGAATCGTAAGCTCACAAAGGCATTTAAATACGTAAACAAAGCGGCAAGCGTCACGTTTTCTACTGGTTTTAGACACGATATGAGAATATAAAGTGTTAACCAGATACAGTACAAGCGATTACAAGTAACAAAACACAATTAAGTACATAATTTGCAAGCTAGAGAAAAAAAAAAGAGGCAACCATTTTAATTACACTTACCCTTGTGAAATGGAGAAAGAAACTGACCCATGAACTGTGTAATGTTAAAGTTCCTGTCGAGCTCTGACAAAGTCCCATACATCAATAGTCTTTTCTGATCCTTCCTTTACCAAAGGACAGATGAATTATAAGCATGTAGATTGCTAAAGCATTCATCAGAATAATGACGGGAACACAGCACAAGGCTGGGGCGATAATGCTGAGGTAATTTAGCAAAAATAAACACTAAATTTCCCTTACACTTCAGAGCACAGCATCTATGCAACTGGATTCAACTGGGATCTGCTAAAGTGTTTGTCTTCCTCTGTTTCTTTCTACAGTGTTTGGGGGTGGGACTGGGGGTTTCAATTTTCCTGGAACTGCACGCGCAACAAATGGGCGGGGCTTGAGTTTTGTATCAACATCACGCCAACACGGCTAAAGACTCGTTAAAGTGGTGATTCATTCGAACCACTATGAGTCGACTCTTTTATCGATGAATCAATAGTTTTAAGCTTTAGCTGGATATTTCACTTCACTTAGAGCTGAGTTACACACTGCATGGAAGATCATTTTCAAAAACCCATAATAGGGGCTCTTTAAATCTGAACACACCCAATCTTTTTTTTTCTTAAGAGGTTTTTTGTCAAGTTTTAGACAGGTTATTTACAGCTGGAGAGAATATAAAGCACAATGGAGGTGAAGGTGTGAAGGAAGAGAAGACCAAAGACCATGAGCCAGGACTTAAACAGGGGAAGCCCAAAGCACAAGCATGCATAGTGGACAGTGATTAATTTGGCTGCCTTGATTCATTAGTCACAGCATCCACATGTAAATCCATTTTAGATCTAAGAGTATTCAACAATAAACATGGACTACTTTATATACACATACAAACACATACACAAACTCACACACACAATATGTTCTAACACTTGTTCCAGCTGAATGTCGGGTCACTTGGCCTCAGATGATGTGTTTGGTCAAGTCACGTTCTGCTGAGTGTGCGGTTATTTCATGAATGTGTATGAGGTGACTGACCTGATTGATGGAGTTGGCCGTACAGGACGAAAGACCCGTTCCCACAGAAGCCATCAAAAAAGCGACAGGGTCAAAGGGCACTGGAGCCATGGCAAAGCCGGCAGCTGCTGTAGTAACCACAAGGGCTAATGACAAAAAGAAAGAGTGAGGTTGCAAATGGTTTATTGGTTAACTGAGTTTCTATTAAAGGGCACCTATTTCACCCCTTTTTTAAGATGTAATATTAATATTATGGTTCTTCTGAGTGTGCCAGTTTAGGTTTAAGTTTAAAACACAATTCAGATTTTTATTATGATGTGTTAAAAAGTGTCATTTTGGGGGAGTGTACACAGTTTGTTGTTTTAGGGGTGTGTTGCTTCACATGAAAATTAGTTTCGACTTCCCGCCTTAACAAAGGGGCGGAGCCAAGAGCTCCCCCGCTTTTTGTATGGCTACAGACAGGCAGACAGAGAGCAGCAACATGAGTGAGAGGATCAGCATTTAACTGTACATGTACGACACGGACACAGACCAAGCAGAGAGTACAAAATCATGTGTCTTTGTATAGTTTTACAGCCAACTGTGCTAGCTTAAAGCTCCAAGCTTGTAGCCTACACCAATAACCAAGCACACTAAATTAACTTTGACTGAAGGGCATCACACACCTGATGCACTGCGACACGGCGCGCGCATGACAGTTGAAAGCATCGCACACTTGCGGCGCCGATGTGTCACCTAATACAAACTTATATTTAGAATTCAGAAATGCATGCCTCTGGCGCACGTGAGGCAATGTACTCGCACTTTCCAGCTGCACCTAGTTAAGATGACAGGGAGCTTCTGTGACCGCGGGAAATGCAAACAGCTGTAGTTTACGGAAGACACAATGAAAAGTAAACATGTATGCAAACCCACCAAAACTCACAAACACTGGCGGCGAGGAGAGCGATAACATGGTGAATGTTGAGCCCAATGAGCCTTACATCTAAAAATAGAGCAAGGGTGTTTCTTTGGTGATGTCGCTTTGACTCATGCTGAAAATGGCAGACGTGAAAACAAACTGAGCATATGGTAATGCGCACCTGTCAATCAATATTGGTGGGCGGGGGCACCGCACTCCTACGTCAAGTTGCGGTCGATCTCAAAACAGCTCCAATTGGTCCACCGTTTTTATGTTGTTAAATTGAAAAAAAAGGACTGGGTGTGTTTATATCACCCCAATATGACGGTCTATACACTATACCTACACATATATCTGTCCAAACAGCTTAAAAAGTAGATTTTTTACCATAGGTTCTTTAAATAATAATGACAAAAATACATATAATAAAAACATTTAAAAATGCTAACTAAAGGCTGGATAGGAAATGCTTAAGTAACTGTTTAGATATGGATGTGTACCACTTGGTTGCATCTATTCGCTAGAAATAAAATATTAAAATTTTCAATATAAATAAAAACAGCAATCATTAATTTTTGTAAATACTCCACCTTTTTTTGAAATAGGTTAATTTTACATGTATCCACGAGTTAAACTGTTTTTTTTTGTATCCACTCAGCTGATTTCTTGTTTTAGCGGGATCACTTTTACCTTAGCTTAGCATAATGAATTTAATTAAATTGGACCATTAGCATTTCATAAAAAAGTTAAATAGTTTTGATAATTTTCTTACTTAATGCTTGAGCCTTCTGTAGTTACAACATGTAATAATACAGACAGAAAAAATAAAAAATACAATTTTTTATCTTTTATGTCTCCATGGTTTCAAAGCTCCACCCTAAAAGTGGCAAAGCAGGAGAGACTATTATGCCAGAATAGAATAGTTACTAACGTTGTTGGCATAGAAAATAGTTTCGACGATGTACGATGACACGATGTAACAACAGAAGACTCACGCTTTAAAGGGCACCTAGGTTACCCCTTTTTCCAGATTTAATACAAGTCTTTTAAGTTTGTCTGTAAAGTTTCAGCTCAAAACACCCATCAGATTATTTATTAAAGCTTTCACTAGTTTGTATTTTGTAGCTCTTAACAGATTTTTACTGTTTTTGTGTACTGTGCCTTTAAGGCTAGTCCTCCCTGCCCACCGTTTCCACGTGCCTGTCAGCGTGCCTCAGTCTCCGCCCTCGGCTGCCTCAGACAACTGACACAGACATAAAGGAAGCAGATCTCACATAACGTTTGTAAGAAAAACTACAGTAAGAACTTCCCCAATGATTATTTGATGCATTTGTTGTGTGGAGCTGCAGGATCAGTCACACACAATGTTGTTACAAAGTTAACGCACACAGCACAGACACACACGCACATACACACAGTGCGCACGTTTAGCTTTGCACTGTTTTTGCACGCAAATGTGACAAGATACAGGTTAATATCCACTACTGTATGGATATTAGTTATGGTAATGTACAAAATAAACCTGATTTAACATCCACAAACCGGGAATAAAGCATCGTCTTTTATAATTGTACTGACATGCGGCTGTGTTAATGAATAAATCTGAAGTTAATTGCTGTAATTCATTACACACATGCACTGTTTTAAAACATTTTAAACTTGTCAAACTCACTCTTGATCACATTTGATGATGATTGATGATCCTAGCGAACTGAACAGACCTTTTATTTACGGTTGATTTGCGCATGTCCTGTCTTGTAGATATGATTATACACGTTACTACTGAGACATGTTAATAAGCAGCTGTCAATCAATTTGGTGGGCAGGAAGACCGCACTCATACGTCAAGTTGCGGTCGGCCTCAAAACCGCTCCAATTGGTCCACCGTTTTTATGTTGTTAAATTGAAAAAAAAAAGCACTGGGTGTGTTTATATCACCCCAATATGAGGGTCTATACACTATACCTACACATATGTCTGTCCAAACAGCTTGCAAAGTAGATTTTTCACCATAGGTGCCCTTTAAATTGGAAAAGTTTGAACAAAATGCTAATGGTCTAATCTGATTTAATTCATTATGCTAAGCTAAGCTAAAAGTGACCCCTCCAGAAACAGAAATCGGCTGAATGGATTCAAAAATATTGCAAGTCGACTGTTTAACAATAAAAGACTTCTAAAATGAACCTTTTTTAAAAAAGGTCAAGTGTTCCTTTAAGAAATAAAGGCCAGAAAGCATGTCATTTCATTATTACATAAAATGATACACTGAAAGATGAATATTAAACATTTTATTTAAAACAATTTACTTGCATTAAATTTGCTTGTGTATAATAAATACATAAAAAAGTCCACTTGCAATTTTAAATCAATGCAGATACCAAAACTGCATGTCGATTATTTGACCCACATGCAAAAGAAGATTAAAATACCTGTTAATTTAATTTTGGAGAGCCGTGCGTAAATCCCTGGTAAATCACTGTACTGAACCCTCGTCTCTTTCCACTGGCGGGCCTCCAGGCGAGCTGCTCTGTCTGCCTCTGGTTCAACCTGGCTGCTCTCCGTGGCACATGTCGACACCTCAGTACCAGGCTCAGGTTTTAAGGCTGGGATTTGCTGAACCTGTCGAAGCACCGAATCATCCCTATCATCCAGTACAGTGGAAACGGGCTCCTGCTTGGGTCTCGCTCTCTGGGACAGACCACTGCTGCTCTTCACATACTGTTAGAAAAGAGAGAAAACATACAAATGATTCCTTTTCTGTTTTGGCATGATGTTTGTTGCATTTTACCAGGAAAAGACACTTGTTACAAAAGGCATAAAAAAAAAGTCT
Organism: Danio tinwini; assembly: GCA_903798205.1. NCBI lineage: Eukaryota > Metazoa > Chordata > Actinopteri > Cypriniformes > Danionidae > Danio > Danio tinwini. The sequence continues at coordinate 3,507,658 of CAIGQZ010000217.1, read as the reverse complement.
CATGTATACTTGACTGCACAATTATTTAAAATAAGATTGAGATTCAACAAAAGCTGCAGATGCACATCTTTTAAGGAAAGCAGGACTCTGTGATCACTAGCATTTCTTTAAAAACCAGAGGACAATCCTAAATGGACACTTAATTTCATAGCACTCACACTCCTCAAACGATCCGGGAAAGGGGCCTGGGCACAGTTCAGATACCATAGTGTGAGTAAGCCCTTAAAGCCATGTCAATTAGTTAGACAACAAACACTTGTTGTCATATAAAGTGATGTGAGGCCATTAAACCAAATTATCGTTCATGTAGTGGTTAAATGCACACTAAAGTATCAAGTCAAATGTAAAATAAGCAGGTTCGTATAATATTGAACAGGTCTCTTTTGGGGAAGACATTGCAAGCGTATTAGTATATTAGATCTGTAAAACAGTGTCTCTGCAGCACCTTGACTAGGCCTCATACCATAAGACATCTGAGTAGATACGATACCTGTCTCTTCAGAAAGCAGAGATGCTGAAACGTGATCCATTCCGTCTGATTTTTCTTGCAGAGCTGAATCAGACTCCTGGCACTCATGTGACTCCTCGAAGCATTTGCAAAAAGCTTCTGTTGCACACTGAAACCAACCAAGCCTCCAACAAAAAAAAGAACAGTTCTTAGTTAATATTAAACTTTTTATCATTATTACTAATGCTAAATAAACATTATATATGAACAATGTAATAGTTTATAGTCATTTGTGATTCACTGACAATATTGTTATTAATGCTGTATAAAAATGACATATGGAAATTTTAACAGTGGTCATTTGTGATTCACTGATGTTTTCTGTTTATTTACACATTCAAACTGTATAAAAAGACACTGGTCTCTCTGATCTGTCAACCTTTGCTAGTTTAACTTGTTTATCTCAATCAATACACTGTGTGCAACATGTCAACACAAGACACTTTGTTAAACTTTTCAACATCAAAGTTGAATTGCAAAATTTCGATTTGAATTTAATGTAAAACCATTCCATTCAAATGTCAAATTAAATAACGTATGCCTCTTCCAAATTGAACAAACTTAACCTGCAGCTGTATGACAACATTGCAGTGGCCAACACACACCTACCTACTTACCTACCTACCTACCTACCTACCTACCTACCTACCTACCTATCTATCTATCTATCTATCTATCTATCTATCTATCAGACCAGAGCAGAGCAGTAAAACACACATAGCAAAATGTGACTTAATGTAAATACTGTAATGATTCCTTATAAACATGCGCATGTCATGTAACGTTAACACTGTTGTTATTTTAAGGTCATGCTGCTGCAGTATCGCTAGGCTAACGGGCTAGCGTTTCTTCAAAATATCCCAACGGAGCAAACGAAAGACCACATATGCTTCGTCAACATAATATAGCCGTTAGTACCGTCAAGCGGAAGGCATTTCCAGGCTCCTGTCAGTTTACTACATGATGTTCTGTACATGTTCTTCTAGCAAATGACCAGCAGCCGCTGAGTCCCCTTCACACGCTGCAGCGCGCCATCTTGACCGTGTGTTTCCTGTGACGTATGTCCGCTGGAGAAGCGCACGGGCTACGCGCACGAAAGACAAGTGTTCCGTTACAAGTCAGTCAGTAAATCATAAATTAATGTTTAAATGGCAAATGTATTTGTTTTTCCCCCGTGAACAGCAGTAATGTATGTAAGTAAGCTAAGTTAACCTAAGTAATTACCACGAGATATTATTTGACTTCATATAGATAGATAGATAGATAGACAGACAGACAGACAGACAGACAGACAGACAGATATATAGATAATGTTAAAACATACATTCACATTAATTGATAAAATCATATTTAAGTTAACCTAAGTAATTACCACGAGATATTATTTGACTTCATATAGATAGATAGACAGACAGACAGACAGACAGACAGACAGACAGACAGACAGACAGACAGACAGACAGACAGACAGACAGACAGACAGACAGATAGATAGATAGATAGATAGATAGATAGATAGATAGATAGATAGATAGATAGATAATGTTAAAACATACATTCACATTAATTGATAAAATCATATTACATTCACATTAATAAAATATTTACATTGATAAAATCTGAAAGAAAAAAAAGCTCAGTTTTAAAGTGTTGGAAGTTAAAAAATAAAAAAGGCTGTATAGAAAATGCATTAGATTTGACTAAATCCATAAAATATTACTAAATTTAGGGTTTGTTAAATGCTATTATGTTAAAAAATGTTATATCAGCTGGTTGAGAATAATATATACATACAGTTAAACTTCCATGTGAAGCTGCTTTGACACAATCTACATTGTATAAGCGCTATACAAATAAAGATGAATTGAATTGAATTGAATTAAGGGACATTCTACCAGAAATGTCATTTTCACTTATAAAATGTGACAGGGCCTGACCTTTAGCTTGTCGTCCTCAAAAAATCATACAAAACAAGCATCAAATCTTACAATTCAATGATAGAAGGCATCCTTGATCACTGTCAGCTTCTCCTCTACCAAATAGTCATTTTTGAGTCTTAGCCTTAAAGGTGTATTGCTCACATTCTATGTTAAATTGAATGCAAATGTGACAGAACTGACAGAAACATGGGGACAATTGTAAATGTGTTTGTATTATATATTTGTAGTATTTAATTGTTAAATTTATTTACAATTTCATGTTTTTTTTATCAATCAATTGATGTGAATGATAACAACAAACTTGCTATTTCTGAAGTTTTTTTTTTTTCTAAATAACAGTTTTTAACATTACTAAACTATTAAAGCTGTAGGTTCATTTGGGCTGAGGAAAAGGACAATGACAGGGTTTGTACAGTGCAAAGTGTTTTTAATAAAGAAAAATAATCTGAGAACCAAATGAATGACATGTTCCTTTACAGAACAACTTACAGAAATCAACCATCAGTCCATTTTAGACATTTTTGGGATGAAATTCCTTTTTTTCACTGTATTTATGTTTTTATTTCAGGGACAGATAATTTCTGGTAAAAATGTCCCATAATACACACACACATACACACACACATCTGGTACTCAGCATATATGAATACACCCTCCACAAATCTCTCTTTTTCTAAAAGATGCTTTACAATACTATAATTGTGTACATTAGATTAGTCAGTACTGAAGCCAAATCTGGAGCTTATCTAACAATATAATTTCGGATAACTGTCAAAAAATAAGCACACCCAAATGTATACTGTATGTTAGAAAAAATTTGTAAATAAAAAATTTTAAAAGTGGAAAAATTAAGAGAAACAAAAAATATATAATATAATAACAAAAATGTTATTTTAATAAATATATCTGTATACAAAATCTGTTTTGTTCAAATGCACCAAAATATACACTCACCGGCCATTATATTAGGTACACCTGTCCAACTGCTTGTTAATGCAAATTTCTAATCAGCCAATCACATGGCAGCAACTCAATGCATTTAGGCATGTAGACATGGTCAAGACAATCTGCTACAGTTCAAACCGAGCATCAGAATGGGGAAGAAAGGTGATTTAAGTGACTTTGAACGTGGCATAGTTGTTAGTGCCAGACAGAAAATATCCGGTGAGCGGCAGTTCTGTGGGCACAAATGTCTTGTTGATGCCAAAGGTTAGAGGAGAATGGCCAGACAGGTTCCAGCTGATAGAAAGGCAACAGTGACCCAAAAACCCACTCATTACAACCGAGGTATGCAGAAGAACGTCTCTGAATGCACAACACATCGAACCTTGAGGCGGATGGGCTACAGCAGCAGAAGACCACACCGGGTGCCACTCCTGTCATCTAAGAACAGGAAACTGAGGCTACAATTCGCACAGGCTCACCAAAATTGTACAGTAGAAGATTGGAAAAACATTGCCTAAGTCTCGGATTTCTGCTGCAACATTCGGATGGTAGGGTCAGAATTTGGGGTCAACAACATGAAAGTGTGAAGCTAACCTGCCTTGTATCAAGGGTTCAGGCTGGTGGTGGTGGCTGGGGGATATTTCCTGGTCACACTTTGGGCCCATTAGTACCAATTGAGCATCAACACCACAGCCTACCTTAGTATTGTTGCTGACCATGTCTATCCCTTTATGACCACAGTGTACCCATCTTCTTATGACTACATCCAGCAGGATAACGTGCCATGTCATAAAGCGCAAATCATCTCAGACTGGTTTCTTGAACATGACAATGAGTTCACTGTACTCAAATGGCCTCCACAGTCACCAGAGCTCAATCCAATAGAGCACCTTTGGAATGTGCTGGAACAGGAGATTCGTATCATGAATGTGCAGCTGACAAATTTGCAGCAACTGCGTGATGCTATCATGTCAATATGGACCAAAATCTCAGGAATATTTCCAGTACCTTGTTGAATCTATGCCATGAAGGATTACGGTACTAGTAAGGTGTACCTAATAATGTGGCCGGTGAGTGTATATAGTTAGTTTACTATAATATAGTTAGTATATTAGTTTTTTTTTTTTTTTTTATCTCATGCACTCAGAAAACAAGTCATCTTTAAATGATGGGCATAACTATAAATTGTCCTGTAATTCAAGGTTTGTCTCTCTCCTTCCCTGTCCTCTGCGCAGCCTCTCCATCTGCTCCATTATTTATATTTGTGATCACATGGGCGAATCTGTGATGGGCTTCTATCTTAATGCACATCTCCAGTGTGCTTCATCATTTCCCAATACTGATACAGCAGTTTGCATTATCTGAGATGATACAGCCCCCTTTGTAAAGGAAACAGAGACACTCTTCATTCAGCATGTACTAAGCAGATCGATTTCACTTTTATCAGTAAACACACTCAGACAATCCTCGATGATCTTGCATTTCTTCCTCCCCCAGAATTAAAGTCATGATGGCTGAAACCCTGCATATAAACCAAGCCATTTCCCTGATTCATCTCATTCATTAGACAGAGCTGAGATTATCTGACCTGAGCTCTGTCTAGATGAACGTGAGTGATGGTTTAACAGCCACAGATCATGAGCTTTATTCAGTTCACACACCCTGAACATGTTATTTTTGTTTGTCAGTTGGTTTTGACTTCAGATCTCTGTATAAAAGACTAAATGAGCCTGCATTACTATACAGTCTGATGTGCTTTTATTGTTTAGCACTGTAATCATATAATGTTTATTTTTGTGATGTAGATCTTGCATGTGTGTGCATGCATATCCTAACCTAATGATCATGTCAGCGAGTTGAAGGTAAGAAAAAACCCTTCCATTCAGAGCAGATTTGATGTTGTTTATTAGTGGAAAAAAGTAAAACAACCAAAAACAAAAGGAGGAAAAAAGTATATTTTGAAAAGGTACCACCCCAGTGACGGATTTTGTACCTTTATTTCTGAGAGTGTATTTGTATATATTTACACATGTTAAAAATGAAATAATAATACATAATTTAACTATAATTAAATAATTTTTCAAATTATGTTAAAAAAAATTGCTTTTGTATCGTTGATATAGTGTTAATAGTTGAAATACATTTACATTTGTACAAAAAATATTTACATGTATAATAATATCTGTATTATAATCAGTTTAACTGCAACTTATTTGACTTTTCCTTTAAAAAACAAATCCAGAAAAAAATCTGCAAACTCATTCAGTCTTCTGTTCATGGTTGTTTCCCTCCACAATTTGCCAAAATTCTTATAATCTGATTCCCCCAGAATAGCATAATTGATATGCTTGTTTGACAATGCACTGAAAGAAAATTTGGATTGGAAAATAAAATCAGTAAATGGTTTACTCATTATAATAGATGCCCACAGTGACAAATCTGATCGGACACTTGCATATAATGAGCAACAAATATTCACCATCTACAAGAAGAGACTGTGGAATTCATGTAAAAGAAAATGTTATTCTCAAGCTGACTGTGAATCGCACAAAAACGGTAAACGTGGGAATGGATCTCAAGTGTCTTTTTTAATATGGAAAATTTGTGAATACTTACTGTCTCTGTTCTTTCAAAAAATATCCTGCTTACTTTTATAGTTGCTTAAG
>CAIGQZ010000217.1:3486165-3497273 GCA_903798205.1 Danio tinwini | reverse complement strand
ATATATATATATATATATATATTTATATATATTCTACCATTTATTTTATTATTTACATTATTTATATACCTACATTTTTAGCTATTATTTTTTCACACAAGAAATAAAATTAATCACAATAAAATCACAAAAAATTAAATTGAATGAAATTATTAGCAATACTACATAAACTAAATAACTAAATACACTGCAGTCTATAGCTTGTTTATCAATTAGTCAATATACAATTTACATTTAGCTTTATATTGGTTTTATTGTTAGTACACTGTAAAAAATGCTGGAATCCACACAATTTCTTCATGTTGTCCCAACACAAATTGATTAAGTTAAGTAAATCAGTTTTGGAAATTTAAGTAGATTGAACATAACACTATTATGTTGTCCCCCAAAAAACTCAATAATTGTGTCATTTCAGCTCATTTTAAATAAGTAGATTGAACAAGCAGCAAAAGTAATTTTTTTTTTAAATGTAATGTCAGTGCTTTGATTATAAATCAATTTAGTTTAAAAACAAAAAAGGACCTTGCATAAGCTAAATACTCTATACATTGAAAGTAGTACACAAAAGTCATCACTCATGTCACAGCAGGTTTCAAAAACTCAAAGCACCATTTAAATGAACTTTTTATTGCCCATTTTTGTTATGATTCCTAAAACAACTGAAGTGTCATTTGACATTTTCTTCTAAAATAAACCTTTTTCTCAGGCTCCTGTGTGTGGGTTCAGTAATTTCTCTTTTATGGCAAAGCATACATTCTTTCCATTGCATTAAAAGTGAAATAACTAAACATAAACATAGGAGGATGAGAAAAAGAATCATTTTAGAAATAAAGAGTTTTTTTGCATCTTCAATTATAAATTCAATTATTAAATCTCTGCATTACTTGTGTAGCTTGCAACTAAATAACACCACAGGACTTTTTCATCTGTTGCCACAGTAAAAGGATGACATGCTGAAACAATCGAGAGTCTCCACGGGCCCTGGGTTGTGTAACCCGAATCCTGAAGGGCCATCAGACGACCTTAAAAACAGAGAGAACCCATAACTCGTCCACGCAAACTTGTCTGCAGCCCTCTTTAAGCAGTCAAAGTCATTCTTTATGATTGTTTACTTGTTGGGAACAGCAGGCCGGGCAGTGAAAAAAACACCCGACTGCGCCCATAAACTGCTCATCCCAATAAGCAGCGGGTGCCATAAGCTGTCATCACCCATCGATGATTTACAAACTGGGTCTCCGTGGGCTGAAAAAAACTCACTCTAATCCTTCAGCGATGCCCGTTTGAACCGAATGGAAAGCTGCCTGAAGAGAAAGAAGGATAAACCCAAAATCCAAGCCCGACAGCCCTCCACAAAACAGCCGAGCAGAAACAGATGCGGGGAGCTTCCTGTGTTTATAATTGATTTTCAAGGGCAGCGTCTTGTTGTCAGAGTTTGTCTAACAAGTTTTTTTTTTTTTTTTTTTTTGCATGGCGCCCTGGTGCTCGTCAAAACCGCCGGCTCCTTCTGTCTTCATTCGGGATGGCAAAGTCCACAAATACCAGGATCAGGCTGTGGAATGAGATTATTTTGGGAGATAGTCTTCAAGTGGCTTCTGGAGATAAAACAGAGGGGGTGTTAGAGTTCACGCAAAAAAAAAAAAAAAAAAAAAAAAAAGATTTCTGGCAGGATTAAGTGACATCCAACTAGTATGGGGATTTTTTTTATGTGCAAAACTTAAAAGAAGATATTTTTGTCTGTGTTATGAATGGAGACAAATGTTTGGGATACACCATTTTTAAGATGTAAAAGATTCATAGGATTTTTAAACAAGTCTTAAGTGATCACCAAGACTACATTTATTTGATTAAAAACACAGTAATTGTTGTAAAAATATAATATTCAATTGAATTAATCTACAGTATATAGCCTTAGCAATGTAGATTGTGTCAAAGCAGCTTAACATAGAAGTTCTAGTAAATTAAAACAGTGTCAGTCCAGATTTCAGAGTTGAATTTCAGTTTAGTTCAGTTCAGTGTGGTAAATTTTCACTGCTAAAAGTCCAAACATTGAAGAGCAAATCCATTGATGCGCAGCTCCGCAAGTTCCAAACTAAGCAAGACAGTGGCGAGGAACAAACTTCGCCAATTAACAAAAGTGAAGGAAAAAACCTAGAGAGAAACCAAGCTCAGTTGGGCATAACCATTTCTCCTCTGGCCAAACTTCCTGTGCAGAGCTGCAGTCTAAATGACAGGCTGGAGAATGCTGGACTTCCATCGTAGAGAATCTGCAGGCGTGAGTAGGTCACCGGCAGGTATACAGGCTGGCCCGCGGGATCAATGTGGGGATTCATCTGTCACTGGCGTCTTTCAGGAATATAAAACTAAAATATTGTAAAAATAAATTTCAGTTTAATATGTAGAATTTTCCTAAATTATCAAAACAGAATAACAGCATTTATTTATCCCTCATAATACATTGAAACTCTGTGAAAAGTCCTTTGGATTCTGTTAAGCCTTACTCAGTCTTTGCTAACATTAACCAAACCTATTTTAATGTGTTAATAATGTGTTAACATTAATTAATGGTAAACAATAGCTATTACTCAAAATCTTACCTTGAAGTACTATTGTTCAAATCTTACCTTGAAAGGAGAGGTTACCATGTCAGTATAGGTGACCAAAGGTCGAGGTGGACACCCATGACATGTGGAGTACCACAAGGCTCAATTCTGGCACTTTTCCAGTTCAACCTTTATATTCTTCCTCTGAGCCGAATAATGAGAAAGAACCAAAGTATTTTACCACAGCTATGCTCATGACACTCAGATCTACTTAGCCTTACCGCCTAATGACAGCAGCCCTATTGACACCCTCTGCCAATGCATTGATGAAATTAACAGTTGCATGTGCCAAACATTTTTTTAGTTAAACAAAGAGAAAACTCTTGTCATTGTATTTGAGAAATGTCATTGTGTTTGGGAACAGAGATGAGGTTCTCAAGGTAAACGGGTACCTTGGCACTAAGGATTAAACAACAAAAAATAAGGTCAAGACTCTTGGTGTGACTCCGGAGTGAGATCTGAGTTTCAATACTAATGTCAAAGCAGTTAGTAAATCAGCATACTATCATCTCAAAAACATTGCAAAAATCAGATGCTTAGTTTTCAGTGAAGACTTAGAGAAACTTGTTCATGCTTTTATCACCAGCAGGGTGGATTACTGTAACGGCCTCCTCACCGGCCTTCCCAAAAAAACAGTCAGACAGTTGCAGCTCATCCAGAATGCTGCGGCCAGGATTCTGACCAGAACCAGAAAATCGGAGCACATCACACCTGTCCTCAGGTCTTTACACTGGCTCCCAGTTACATTCAGAATATATTTTAAAGTATTATTACTTGTCTGTAAATCACTAAATGGCCTAGGACCTCAATACATTACAGATATGCTCACTGAATACACACCTAACATATCACTCAGATCATTAGGATCATATAAACTAGAAATTCCAAGAGTTCAGTCAAAGCAGGGTGAGTCAGCTTTTCAGCTACTACGCCCCTCGCTGCTGGAATCAGCTTCCAGAAATGATCAGATGTGCTCCAACATTAGGCACATTCAAATCCAGACTGAAAACACATCTGTTTAGCTGTGCCTTTACTGAATGAGCACTGTGCTACGTCCGACAGATCGCACTATTATGTTTTTCTCTTCTTTTTCATTCTTTTATAAGCTGTTTTAACACATTTTAATTTTAAATTTAATTCTAATTAAGTTTACCCAATTCACCTATAGCGCATGTTTTTGGACTTGTAGGGGAAACCGGAGCACCCGGAGGAAACCCACGCGAACACGGGGAGAACATGCAAACTCCACACAGAAATGCCAACTGGCCCAGCTGGGACTCGAACCAGCAACCTTTTTGCTGTGAGGTGACAGTGCTAACCACTGAGCCACTGTGCTGCCAACCAAGATTATGTAGTGCTAAATAATAGTCTTTGTTCACCATTAGTTAATGTTGTATTAAATAACACATTGATATGTTTAGTTAACATTAACAAAGATTAAGTAATGCAACAGATGTGTTGTTCACTATGAATTTGTGTTAATTAACTAACATTAACTAATACACCCTTATTATGCTTTATTAAATGATGTTTTTGATCCCTAACTTCATATGGCTCCACTGTAAAAATAGCTGTTTGTGATTCATATGGGTACTTAATTTCTGCTAATTTTTCTAAAAGTGACTTTTATTATTTTTTTTTATTGGGCGACACGATGGCTCAGTGGTTAGCACTGTGCCCTTACAGCAAAAAGGTTGTTGGTTCGAGTCCCAGCTGGGTCAGTTGGCATTTGGAGTTTGCTTGTTCTCCCCGTGTTGGTGTGGGTTTCCTCCGGGTGCTCCGGTTTCCCCCACAGTTCAAATACATGCGCTATAGGTGAATTGAATAAACTAAATTGGTCATAGTGCATTTGTGTGAATGAGTGTCTATGGATGTTTCCCAGTACTGGGTTACAGCTGGAAGGGCATCTACTGTGTAACACATACTTTATGCTGGATAAGTTGGCAGTTCATTCCACTGTGGCGACCCTTGATAAATAAGGGACTAAGCCAAAGGAAAATGAATGAATGAATGAAACTGGCCATAGTGTATGAGTGAGTGTGTGAATGCGAGAGTGTATGGGTGTTTCCCAGTACTCTGCTGCATAAAACATATACCAGAATAGTTGGCGGTTCATTCCACTGTGGCATCCTCAGATAAATAAGGGACTAAGACGGAAAATAAATGAATAAATTCTCTGAACTGTTCATGTAAAACAATTGTTATGTTGTATTATTATAATTTTTTTCAATATTTGTATGTTTCATAAAATGTCAATAAAATCACTGATTTATCCTATTATTTTAGTTATTTTTAATGTGAAAAAATGTATGCAATTATGTAAAATGTAAAACACCACTAAAAATAAGCAGCTGTTGATTAACATAATTTTTTTTTAACATTATGTAAATGTAATGAACACAATTGGACCGTTATACCAACTGAAGCTTTTTTATAATTTTTTTGTTGTTGTTGTAAAGCTTTCTATGCATACAATGAAGGACATTTCGATAAGTTTCTAAGAGTGCTGATACTCCAGACAGCTTTTTAGTGAATGGTCTTACATATGGTGGAGCCACAGGTATTCTCAGCCCCTCCGTCTTTGTCCCGTGTGTTTACGTCCAAGCTCCTGCTTTCTTTGTGAGCCTCGGAGACTAAGCCAGTAATTGGCCATGCATCATCAATCTTACAAAGCTTCCCAAAAGCTTTTCACCCAAAAACTTGTGAGAAGACGAATGAAAGTGCGTCGCCTCCCAGTTGCCAGAGAGCAGAGGCCTGGGTGGAGCGAATGAGCAAAGCCTGCGGTCTCCAAAAAAACCCACAATGTCGGCTCCTACTGAAGAGCCCATCTGGTTTATGTCACATAACCCGTTCTTTGTGTCAAATGTATATATGAGACACTTCATGTCCCTTTGTGGACAGACGGATAGACGAACAGACAGGCACTTTTTTTGTTTTGCGTGATCATCTAAACAGTTTCTCCCTTCTTATATTACACAAATCTCTTTTGTAGGGTTATTCTCTGCCTGAAATTGAAATATTTGTTGGTTAACAGGTTCCGTATTTCAAGATTGATATATATTTTTTTACTTTCATTTGTTTTTTTAATCAGCATTTCTGTTTATTTATGGTTGTGAATTGTATTAAGGGATGTTGATCTCTCCTTTGTTGACCATTAATGTTAAAAATTCAACTCTGCGGTTTAACAAAGAGACTTTTATTGATATGTTTATAGTTTGAAATAATATAAGATATAATATAGAGGGAATTAAGTCTGTAAAATGCAACACAGTCTCATTGTAAAGGCGTACCCCCATATACATTTCTGGAGAGCGCAAATTATGTAGCCAGAACTACGTATGGCTGCATTTAGACTTTAAAACGAATGCTACAGGGTGGTATGACTCTGCCAATGGCTTCTGTTTCTTTTCACACTACCGCTTACCTCCATGTAGAGGGATTTCCACTGTTACCAGTTTGCCCAGTGGCTGGCCGCATACATCGGCAAACTTGAGATGCAGAGAGGAGTTGACCATGATAACAGGGTTCGAGTCCGGTGAAGAATGGTTAGAGAAAGCAGTTAAAACAAAAACAAAAGGAAAAAAATTCAATAAACAAGTAAATAACAGGGTGAGAATGTGGTGAGATCTTAAAACATAAACAAGCAAGGGCTTTTCTTTTTCTGGATTGCTTTTGAAAACACTATTGGTTGGGTTTAGGGAAGGGGGTGGGTAAATAGGATCGGTCAGTCAGTCAGTCAACAGCGGCCTCTGGTGGATTTACGTGAGAAGAGCAAGCATGAATGGCATTAGCGAGAAAAATTTGAGATCTGAAAAAAGCATACACAGCGGCCTCTGGTGGATTCACGAAAACAAAAACTGCAAAAAAACGTAACTCCTGGGACGTTTTTCGCGATCTCCTGAAATGTATATAGGGGTACATATCAATAATGAGCCTGGGTTGGTAAAACAACAGAAAATATACTGGCAGTTTATTACAAGGTTGTAGTGTAATATCCAACACCAGCCCAGACAATATATCACTTTAAACTATTATAAATGTTAATAAAAGTCCCTTTTTTGAACTTTTGAAGGTTAAAAGTTGTTGGAAGAAAGATTAAGGTCTCATAAGGAAATTCAAAGCATAAATAAATAGGGGGGGGGGGGGGGTGATCACAAAATACAGAATTATTTTATTAATAATAATAATAATAATAATAATAACTTGATATTTAAGTCTGTAAATAAACACAAAATGTACTGGCAGTTTATTACGAGGTTTTTGTACAGTAATTTACAACACTAAATCAGAAACTTTAACATCAAAAGTTGTTGGAGGAAAGATCAAGGTCCCACAACGCAATTAAAAAACATAAATAAATAATAATAATAAAAACATGACAACAAACAGAAAATAGTTAATTTACAGATATTTTTTTTTACATTGAGTACATTTACATGGACACCAATAATCCGATTTTAATGTGATTAAGACAATACTCTGATTAAGAGTCTACCATGTAAACAGAGATTTTTGATTAGTTTAATCTGATTAAGGTCATAACCGAACTAAACAGAAATTAAATTAGGATATGTGGAGTATGCCAATTTGTCATATTATTGAAGTGCAGTATAGACATGTAAACACAGCAATCAAACTAGTACCGCCGTGTAGGATTGCTGCATTTTGCTGTTTGACAATATTCTCTGCACCTACCGAGTCAGTGAAAGGCCACAGACACACACATCACGAAATGCTGAGGGTTTTTTTTTTCCCATACGGCGTGCGGTATCAAATTCCATAAAAACGACACTCTTCCAGCAGTTCATCCTCGCATCCTATAATGTTTCTGAATGAAAGTAAAAGTACCAAACTGCAGATAAAGTCAAAAAAGTTTAAAATTAAACACCAGAAATTACATGAAACTCCAGAGGAAACGTGGATAGCGTGTATGACGTTAATCGAACTATGTGCTATAACATTTCAAACGGGATCATGAAAGTAACATTCAAAAAGCAACTCATGTAAACACCTTAATCATGTTACTGTCTTATTCAGATCAAGGCAAATAATTCAATTACTGATGTCCATGTAAACATAGTCAGTGTGGGCGATAAAGCGTTAACGATATATAATTTTCCTATCATGAAAGAATATCATGTTTGATAAATGTTCGATATAATGTTTAAGCGTCAAAGCAGAACTAAGAAGCACTTCAAATCATCAGAGAGCAGCAATATATAGATGGCATGAAAAGTCTTAGTTTAGCAGTGTTTTAATGAGTTTGTGTAACGTAATGTTTGTACGAAAGTGTCCGGTGCATATGGAGAGAAAAGTGTCCAACAGGTGGTTTGTCAAGCTCACTCACAATGCACCCTTTTCACAATTCTGGGTTTCTCAGCAGCAGAAGTTGTCATAGTTGAGTAAACCTACGAGTGCAGTGAATGGGAGAGTACAACAAATAGTTTTTTACAGTCCCATTTGCTGATTTAATAAAAGAAAAACTACAAAATGGTATGATCAATACCTTTATGAATAGGAAAAAAATTGTGTGAGACTGATAAAGGCAACCTGAAGAGAGAACAACATCAAATTTACTCTCCTGCCCATATTCATCAGTGGTCGCCACAGCAGAATGAATTGCCAACTAATCCAGCATATGTTTTACACAGCGGATGCCCTTCCAGCCGCAACCCAGTACTGGGAAACATCCACACACTCTCACATTTACACACATACACTACAGCCAATTTAGTTTATTCAATTCACCTATACCGCAGGTCTTTGGACTGTGAGGGAAACCGGAGCACCTGGAGAAAACCCACGCCAACACGGTGGGAACATGCAAACTCCACACAAAAATGCCACCTGAGCCAGCCAGGACTCGAACCAGTGACCTTCTTTCTGTGAGGCGACAGTGCTAACCACTGAGCCACCGTGCCGCCACAATATCACACAACATATTTTGTCATTATCATTTTTTTGGCCGTTTCGCTCAGCCCTATTTCACTCCAATCTGATTTGACTGTTTATTTCTGATTTATTGACTGATTTAGAGTGTGAGCGTTGTCTTTTATTTTGCGTTTTTCTTCCTTAATGGATTTCAGGCTCATGTTATTGCTTCGGCATTTCATTTGGAAACGTCGGAAGCCATAAAATACAAGGCAATCAAAGCATGTAGTCCTCTAGTCCTTAGCATTTTCTTTCAGACTGTATTGGGTTTGGCTGAACTCTGGATGTCCACGGTTTGGCCTTGTCTGAAACACACAGTAAGACTCACAAATTTGTCAAAACGAGTGCGATGGAGTCGTGCAGCTCCTACAGCAAGTGTGGTTTCTGGGGTCACAACAATGTTTCTGCATTTCTCGTCGACAGAGATGAGTTTCCCATCAGTCTGCGTATGTTATTTATTGACTTGCGCTCGTCCAAGTTAGTCTGCGTGCATCCATAAAGCTCGGGGACAGAGACCCAAAATTCAATCCCAGCAGGGCCGGCTCAAGTCCAGGTCTTAAAGATGGAGAAGGGGCGAAAAACAACTGTGTCCATTTCTCCTCGGTGTCCGAATGTAATCAGCGGTGTCATTGCACCCGTAAATCTCAGTGGCTGGAGTCCCAAATGTGTCATAAATCCAGAAGCATCCTTGCAGATTCAGACTTCAGCTTCCCAAAGTGGAGGAAAAACTGCAGATCTGTGGCCTTCGGAGTCCATTTGCAAAGTGGGATGTATCTACGTACAGTTGAAGTGGAAATTATTTGCCCTCCTGTGAACTGTTCAAATATTTCCCAAATGATGTTTAACAGAGCAAGGAATTTATTTTACAATATCTTTTCTTCTGGAGAAAGGATTATTTGTTTTATTCCAGCTAGAATAAAAGCAGTTTTAATTGTTTTAAATCATTTTAAGGTCAATATTGTTAGCCCCCTTAAGCAATATATGTTTTCGCTTGTCTACAGAACAAACCGTTATACAATGATTTGCTAATTACCCTGACTTACTTAATTAACCTTGTTAAGCCTTTAAATTACACTGTAAAGGGCACCTAGGTTACCTCTTTTTCCAGATTTAATATAAGTCTTTTGTACCCCCAGGACGTGTCTGTAAAGTTTCAGCTCAAAACACCCATAAGATTATTTATTAAAGCTTTCACTAGTTTGTATTTTGTAGCTCTCAACAGCTTTTTGCAGTTTTTGTGTACTGTGCCTTTAAGGCTAGTCCTCCCCGCCCACCGTTACCATGTGCCTGTCAGCGTGCCTCAGTCTCCACCCTCGGCTGCCTCAGACAACTGACACAGACGTAAAGGAAGCAGATCTCACATAACGTTTGTGAGAAAAACTACAGTAAGAACTTTCCCAATGATTATTTGATGCATTTGTTGTGTGGAGCTGCAACGAAGAGTCACACACAATGTTGTTACAAAGTTCACGCACAGACACAGACACAGATGCACAGACACACACACAGCGCGGACACACACATACAGCGCGTGCATTTAACTTTGCACTGTCTTTGCACGCAAACGTGACAGGATATAGGTTAATATCCACTGCTGTATGGATATCAGTTGTGGTAATGTACAAAATAAACCTGATTTAACGTCCACAAACCGGGATTGAAGCATCTTCTTTTATAATTGTACTGACATGTACTTTATGTAATTTATTAATTAAATTAATTTATGATGTAATTTATTACAAACATGCACTGTTTTAAAAGATTGTAAACTTGTAAAACTCACTCTTGATCACATTTGATGATAATCGATGATCCTAGCAAACTGAACAGACCTTTTATTTATGGTTGGTTTTGTGCACATCCTGTTTTGTGGATATGATTACAAACGTTACTACGGAGACATGTTAATACGCAGCTGTCAATCAATTCGGTAGGCGGGAGGACCACACTCCTATGTCAAGTTGCGGTCTGTCTCAAGACCGCTCCTATTGGTCCACCGTTTTTATGTTGTTAAATTGAAAAAAAGGACTGGGTGTCTTTATATCACCCCAATATGAGGGTCTATACACTATAACTACACATATGTCCAGTAGATTTTTCACCATAAGTGCCCTTTAAGCTAAATACTAGTATCTTGAAAAATATCTAGTTAAATATTATGTATTGTCATCATGACAAAGATAAAAGAAATCAGTTATTAGAAATGAGTGTTTAACCCTTATGTACTGTTGGGGATGTTTTCATTGACTCAAATAAAGCATGTGGATTTTATATAAGAGTAAGCTTTACGCACTCTTCACGTGTCGGAGAAAATTAAAACATGCATCTCAGCTCTCAGAACTTCATGGAGTAAACAAAAACAAAGACTGTGTATTTTTGCACCATCAAATGTGGTTACAATAAAAGTCAATGGGGCTGTTTTTGCCACCAACAGTAAATTAGGGAAACAAAATGAATATCTGACAATGCATCAAAGTCAATGTTGTTACTAATTGTTCACATGTCCAAGACTTTGATAAAAGGTAAACAAAAATCCAGTCCACAATTACTTTTTATATTGAAAATATGTCATTTTGT
>CAIGQZ010000217.1:3470875-3483507 GCA_903798205.1 Danio tinwini | reverse complement strand
AATAAATAAATAAATAAATAAATAAATAAATAAATAAATAAATAAATGGGCTAATAATATTGATCTTAGCGGATTTTACATTTTAAAGTTTGTCTTCAACTGTATATTTGTTTTTAGGGTAAAAATACCAAAAACATCACAAGTGAACTTCAAGTAACATATTACAGGGTTCCCACGCTTCTTGAAAGTTCTTAAAAGTACTTGAATTTAGGACATATGGATTCAAGGCCTGGAAAGTACTTTAAAACAAACAGAGGTCCTTGAAAGTGCTTGAATGAATTATGAAAGAAACTTGATTATGATGTTATTTCAACAATTGTACTGAGTTGTTGTTAAAAACAGAACAAAAAATGTAAAAATTTGAAATCTTGTACAAGAACTATGACAGATAATGCTTATTTCAGAAACCAAGTTTAAATATGGATGGCATGAGCCACAGTGGTTAGCAAGAAGCTCACAGCAAGAAGGTCACTGGATTGAGTCCCAGCTGGGTCAAGCATTTTAAGCATGGGTTTCCTCCGGGTGCACCGGTTTTTCCCCACAGTCCAAACACATGCGCTATAGGTGAATTGAATAAACTAAATAGGCCAAAGTGTATGTGCGTGTGTGAATGTGAGAGTGTATGGGTGTTTCCCAGTACTGGGTTGTGGCTGGAAGGGCATCTGCTGTGTAAAACATATGCTGGAATAGTTGGCGGTTCATTCCGTTGTGGCGACCCCTGATAAATAAGGGACTAAGCCGAAGGAAAATGAATGAATGAATGTTGTATTACAAAAAGCATTTGCTCACATCAGGGTGGTCTCTGGTGCTTCTGGCAGTGGGACACAGCGGCCGAAGCACCCCGGCAAGACTCTTCATCACAGCACACACAGAACGAGTGCACTAATGAGACATCAAGGTCAGTGTGTGAAGAGTGAACACTGATTCCCAGCAGCTGTGAGACATTAAAGAGCTGCTGTCTTTACACTGACGCTTCACAGGCATATTAAACACAGCCTTCTGCCTAACATCTCCTCTTCTGGCCTATATGTTTAACAGTAACCTTTTATAATGACACTAGCTTGAAATAACATGATTTAACTATGCAGTACGTGTTCAGGGTAGAATAACAGATCTATTAATCAGATTTCAGGGCTTGTGGGCTTTTTTGGATTTTATGCTGGATAGGGTTGTTCAAGGAGCGACTACAGGAACATCTTTTGCATAAATAAGATTGAAGTTCATACTCGTCTAGAAAATCAAAAATCTGCACAATGTCAAAATATCACAACCAATCAGAAGATTTCAGTAGAAATAAAGCTGCAAACATAGAAATCAAACCAATCTCCACTGAAATAAAGTAAAATAAAGTGTATTATTTAAAAACAACAACACTAAACATATATTAGCTATTTGACAAGGAAATATTTCCCTTTTTAATAATATTATAATATCACTTGCTGCTGAGTGTGACGCGGCTGAGATGAGAATTAGCACCTCTAAGTCCGAGGCCATGGTGTTCTACCAGAAAAAGGTGGTTTGCCATCTCCAGGTTGGAGGAAAGTCCTTAACCCAGGTGGAGGAGTTCAAATATCTTGAGTGAGGAAAGGATGGAACGTGAGATTGACAGGCGGATCAGTGCAGCAGCAGCAGTAATGCAGTTGATGTATCCGTCCATTGTGGTAATGACAACACAGGCTCATTCTGAAAACACACCTCAATATACATTTCTGGAGAGTGCCAAATACGTCCCAGGAGCTACGTTTTTTGCAGTTTTTGTTTTCGCGGATCCACCAGAGGCCAATGTGTATGCTTTTTCAGATCTCACATTTCTCTCGCAAGTGCCATTCTCGCCTGCTGTTCTCGCATAAATTCACCAGAGACCGCTGTTGACTGACTGACTGAGGCCCCGTTTACACTAATGCGTTTTCGTTCTGAAACAGCGTTTTAGATCAAAAACGAAACAAAACGATCCACGTCCACACTAGCATTTCATCTAGCGTTTCTAAACTTATCTCTTTCCACACTACTCCACCAAAAACGTATATCACATGACCATTCGCCCACTTTGAGCATGCGCGTCCAAGTATAAACAGATAGCATGTGTCTCGCTCGGTATTTGGCTATTGTTAGTCAACAAACGCTGGTTGAACGATGAACGCAAGCGATTAGCGAGTGCTCGAACAATAGCTTGCCTCTTGCGAATATATGCAGCGGCTGTAGTAAAAAAGGCAGAGTTTAACTGCACAATGGTGCCTAAAACAGACAATAGTGCAAACAACGCTCCCATTTCTGTGTCCATGTTGTTGTTTATAGTGAAGGCTGGTCTGCCGTCTGCCGGTAGCGCTATAGTCATGTGATAGGGGCTTGATAAATAAGGGAAGGATACGCAATGATCCAAAAGCCCCAATCAGGTAGCGAATGTCTGCAGCCACGCCTCCGTTTTCAGATGTCTCCGTTTTCCCCCATCCACACTAAGACGGAGCAGCAGCGTTTTAGAATGAAAACGGCCTCTCCAGCGTTTTCAAAACGCTCCGTTTTTGGGGCTCAAAAACTCCGTTGTAGTGTGAACGGATGGTGTAACCGTAGCAAAACTTATGCGTTTTAAAACGAAAACGCATTAGTGTAAACGGGGCCTCAATGACTGATGAACTGACCCACCCTCTTAGGTTCCCTAAACCCAACCAATAGTGTTTTCAAAAGCACAGATTGACCCGACCACCCACTTCCCTAAACCCAACCGACATTTTTTAAAGCAATCCAGAAAAAGAAAAGCCCTCTTCTGATTTTTTACCACATTTTCAAATTTTACCACATTCTCACCCTGTTATTTACTTGTTTATTTTATTTTGGATTCTGTTTTTGTCTTTCCTGCTTTCTGGAACTGTTCTTCGCTGGACTCAAACCCTGTTATTGTGATCAACTCCTCTCTGCGTCCCAAGTCCATCAACATACATTGCAAGCTAACTGGACAAACTGGTAACAGCAGGAAATACAGAGGTAAGCGGTCAGCTGGTAAGCACAAAAATAGAATGGCGTCATACCACCCCGTAGCATTCGTTTTAAAAACTAAATGCAGCTATTCGTACTTCTGGCTCCATAATTCAGAATCTCCAGAAACATATATAGGGCTACGTTTTCAGAATTTTGAAAAAATCAAAAGACTGGCAGCAGGGCTTCCAGAGATATTCCGTTAAATTACAGAAAATAACCATTTAACAAAATTACATGCAAAAACTGTAAAAATACAGAACATACTTTACAGTCAAAATTAATTAAATTACAGTTTATTACTATTTATAATTTGCATTAAATCTGTGGAAAAATGGGGAAAGAAGTTGGTAATTACTGCCATATATAGGGCTACGTTTTCAGAATAAGCCTATGTTGTGGTAAAGAAGGAGCTGAGCCAAAAGACAAAGCTCTCGATTTACAGGTCAATCTGCATTCCTACTCTCACCTATATGGTCATGATCTTTGGGTCATGACCGAAAGGACACGATTTTGGATACAAGCTGCCGAAATGAGTTTCCTTCGCAGGGTGGCAGTGCGCACCCTAATAGATAGGGTGAGGAGCTCTGTCATCCGGGAGGAGCTTGGATCGCTGCTTCTCCACATCGAGAGAAGTCAGCTGAGGTGGCTCGGGCATCTGTTTTGGATGCCTCCTGGACGCCTACCTAGGGAGGTGTTCCAGGCATGTCTCACCGAGAGGAGGCCTCAGGGAAGACCAGGACACGCTGGAGGGACTATGTCTCCCGGCTGGCCTTAGAACACCTCGGGTTCCCCCCGGAGGAGCTGGAGGAAGTGTCTGGAGAGAGGGAAGTCTAGAGTTCTCTCCTGAGACTGTTGCCCCTGACCCGGCCCCAGAAAATGAATGAAAATGAATGAATGAATATTTACCTTTTTTAACTTCATGTACTACAATAATTCTAAATAAAAAATATTTGTAAAAATAATAAAATGCAAATGAATGCAGTATGTGTTCAGGATAAAATAACAGGTCTATTAATAAGATTTCAGAGCTTGGAATCTTTTTCAGATTTTATTGCTAGATAGAGTTGCTCAAAGACTGACTAAAGTAACATGTTTTGCATAAATAAGACTCGAGAAAATTTTAATTCTGCACAGTGCCAAGATACTACAACCAGTGATCAGAGATATTTTACGCAGAATGGAGGACAATTTGGGACCAATGCGGTTTCAGAAGGAATAAAGCTGCAAAGATGGAAATTAACAAACCAATCTCCACAGAAATAAAGTAAAATGTGTATTATTTAAAAATAATAATAATAACGTTAAACTTATTTCAGCAATTTGACAAGGAAATATTTCCCCTTTTTAACTTGATGTACAACAATAAATTCCCAATCAAAATGAATAATAATAATAATAATAAACAAGTATATAGACATATTAAAAAAGTCAAAACAAAACAGTTTGAAGCTGAAACGTTTGTTATTTTAACCAAAAAAAAGTAAAAAAAATAAATAAAATAAAAATATATATATAATTCATTAATTTTTTTCGGCTTAGTCCCTTTACTAATCTGGGGTCACCACACTAATACACAGGTCCTGGAGGAAACTCACACAAACACAGGGAGAACATGCAAACGCCACACAGAAATGCCACCTGGCTAAACCAAGGCTCGAACCAGTGACCTTCTTGCTGTGAGGCGAACATGCAACCCACTGCGCCACCACGTCGCATCTGGTATTTTATCTGGTTGTCAGAGAAATATTTATCTTCTTCAGTTAGTTTAACCTGATGCACTAAAATAAATAAATAAACAAACAAATAAATAAATGTAAAACAAAATTTACAATAATATTAACAAATGTAATAATAATACAAATAGTAATTATTATTATTATTAAAATATAAAAATCAAATAAACTATTTACTAAAACTTTAAATAAAAATGCTAATTCAAAAAAAAAATGGAATCAATATGTGTAATTTTTTTTCTAATATCAATCTACAAAACAATTATGTAATATGTATTGTATTCTATTGTTTATTTCTTCTGAAAATAAAAAAGTTGCCTGAAATGATAATTACAGACAGAAATCTGAAGTACAATGATTCACATTCATCACAAAACCCAGCAGAGACGGTTATTTACGCTCCTCTATTTCATTGGAACTCTGCTCATTCCAGTATCCTTCTTCAACCTCCTTCCTTTCTCAAATATGCCAAAATGACAGAGTATAATAAAGGAGCACAGTGGCACACAACGCACCAATCCCATCAGTGCATGACTTTAATTACCAGGCCAGCGCGTCGCCATAATGGGGAAAAGGTGAATATGCAAAAGACTTTCATAATTCATCCAACTTTTTCTCATTTAAACTTCTCCACATTCTTCTCCCCTTCGTTTTGTTCATCATTTCATTTCTCCCAAGCATGGCCAATCATTTTCTTTTAACAAAAAACATTTGCATAAGCAAAATTATCAGTGCAAAGCTCATCGTGCAAAAAGAATGTGCCCAAAGCACAGGTGGAGGAAAGCAGACTTTTTTCCTCACCGTTGCCTTCTGTATGGCAAGCCGTTCTGACTTTTATCCATGTGACGTATATCAGTTTGATATCACATTTTCACTACACTGTAAAAACAAAATCAAAAGACTGGCAGCAGGGCTTCCAGAGATATTCAATAAAATTACAGAAAATAACCATTTAACAAAATTACATGCAAAAACTGTAAAATTACAGAACATACTTTACGGTCAAAATTCATTAAATTACAGTTTATTACTGTGGATACTTTGCATTTAATCTGTGGAAAAATGGGGTAAAAGTGGTAATTACTGCCATTTTACTCATTATTACTGAAATTATACAGATTATTACTGTAGTTTTACAAATTATTATTGCAAATATATGATTTATTATTGTAATTATACAGATTTATTAACGTGATTTTAAAGATTATTACTGTAATTATGCAGGTTATAACGGTAATTAGACACATTAATTAATGTAATTATGCATAAAATCTCTAATATTCCATAGATTTTCCCCCTTTTAGCATAAATTTAAAAAAGAAATAAATATTTTAAAGAATCTAAAAAAAAAAAGCTTAGCTTTAAATCACTGTAAAACACTGTAAATATAACTATAAACTATATTAACAAATATTTTTAGGACATGTACATTGTATGTACAAAACTGTTATATATCTAATTTTAATATATACATATATATATATATTTTTTTTTTTTATATATTTAATATATATATACACATTTTTTTTTTACACAACACAACTGGTCATCATTAACAACAAAAACAAGGTTAGTGTCATGTGAGGACGCCTGCAAACAAAGTTGAGGATGAAATAGCATTTATTAAGAGAAAATTAGCTTTATTAAGAGAACCGTCTTGCAATTAAAGTTTGAAACAGGAACAAACAGGTCCATACAAATAA
Source organism: Danio tinwini (assembly GCA_903798205.1). NCBI lineage: Eukaryota > Metazoa > Chordata > Actinopteri > Cypriniformes > Danionidae > Danio > Danio tinwini. The sequence continues at coordinate 3,477,098 of CAIGQZ010000217.1, read as the reverse complement.
TCCCAAGCGTAAAGACGGCAAACAAAATAAAGGGGTCAAACGTGGCAAGGCAAGGGGAATTGCGTCGTAATGCTCACTAAACAGTTTAACAAGACTCAGCAGCAATGTGTCTGTGTGTGCTGAGTTTGTTGTCCTTAAAAATCTGTCCAAATTAGTAGTGTATGTGTGTGAATTAGTATGTATGGATGTTTCCCAGAGATGAGTTATGGGTTTTGCCTTAGTCCCTTTATTAATCCATTGTTTATTAATTATTTACTAATCCAGCATATGTTTTACACAGCGGATTCCCGTCCAGCCGCAACCCATCACTGGGAAACATCCACACTCATTCACACACACTCATACACTATACGGTCAATTTTTGCATACCCAATTCACCTGTACCACATGTCTTTGGACTGTGGGGAAAACCGGAGCACCCGGAGAAAACCCATGCGAACAAGGGGAGAACATGCAAACTCCACAAAGAAACGCCAACTGACCCAGCCGAGGCTTGAACCAGCGACCTTCTTGCTGTGGGGCGAACGTGCTACCCACTGCGTCACCCCTAAATTTTTTTGGTAAAAATTGCTGGATTCCACAAAATCAGTTTGTGCTGGGACAATGTGAAGGAATTAATTAATTAATTAATTTTTCTGCTAATTTTAAATAAGTAGTTTGAACAATCAGCAAACAAACATTTTTTGAGTGTATGGACAAGTTGATGAATCAAGTGAACAGTTCAAAAACTAATCTACAAGTAAACTGTGAAAGAACATTGTCATCTTACCGTCACTGCGAGACTTAAGAACAACAGCCAGAAGTGCCAGCAGGTCTTGTCAATCATCTCTTTTAAACGCTCCACTCACTCCAGCGGGCCTTATTTATAGATCATAAAAACCTTCATTAGACTGAATTCCAACACTTGTTATAATAAACACGAGCCGTAAGAAAAGGAGTCTTTCAGAGGTGTCAAACAGCCCATATGTGGCCACACATTTACATGGCTCCGTCTACTTGTACTTTAAGAGAGCGAGAGGTCAAAGGTGAGCATCTGAAATTTGACCTTCCGTCTGTTTGTTCGGAATTAGGCACTTCTTTCTCAAGCCAAGTGAAAAGCTTCCTTATGTCAAGTGTTTATCTACAACTTAAGAATATTAAACAAGCCTGAAAAAAAACTCAGTTTATTTGAATGAATAGATGCTCTACTTATAAGACGTGTGGAAGCACATTTTCACCACATCAGGCAAAAATTGTCAAAATAATGACACGTGTAAGTCATAATTGTGACATAAAAAGTCATGATACGCACTGTAAAAGATGCGGAGTTCCACACAATTCCTTCATGTTGTCCCAACACAAATCAGTTAAGTTAACTTAATCTTAATATTACTAATTCAAGTGGATTGAACATAAAACAATTAAGCTGTCGAAAAAAACCTTAAGAATTGTTCTTTTAACTCATTTAAAATAAGTCGTTTGTTCAAGCAGCAAATGTCGTTTTTAAGTGCTGTAATAAATTACTAAATAAAAATGAGTCAAAATAATAACTTTAAAGGTCATACGAAATTGTGACAGTTCAAAATAAGAAGATAAAAAGTCAAAATTATGACATATTAAATTAAAATTATGACTAAAAACGTCACAATTATGGATAAAAAATCCTAAATATGACACAACCAAGCTGAGATCAAATGTAAGTCATAATGAAAGGTAATGACACAGTAATAAATTAATAAATAAAAATAATGAGTTGAAATTATTACATTAAAGGTCATAAGAAATTGAGACAGGTCAAAATAAGAAGATTAAAAGTCCAAATTAGGATATACTAACTTAAAAGTATGACAAAAAATGTCACAATTATTGGTTAAAAATCTTAAATATGACACAACCAAAAATTGAGATCAAATTTAAGCCATAATTGTGAAATAAAAAGTCATAATAGAGTAATAACTTACAAAAAAAAATGTCAAAATTATACCTTTAAAGGTTGTGACAGGTCAAAATAAAAAGTCAAAATTATGACATACTAACCTAAAATGTAGACTAAAAATGTCACGATTATGGGTTAAAAATCTTAAATATGACACAACCAAAACTGACATCAAATGTAAGTCATGATAAAAGGTCATAACACAGTAATAAATTAATAAATAAAAATAATGAGTTGAAATTATAACTTTAAAGGTCATAAGAAATTGGGACAGGTCAAAATAAAAAGTTAAAATTATGACATACTACCTTAAAATTATGCCCAAAAATGTCACAATTATGGGTTAAAAATCTTAAATATGACACTAACAAAAATTTAGACCAAATGTAAGTCATAATAAAAGATCATCACAAAGTAATAATTTAATAAATAACTAAAAACTTTAAAGGTGACAATTGTGACATAGGTCAAAATCTAAAGTCAAAACAATTACATAATTAAAAATTATGACAACAAATTATGGGTAAAGTCATATGCAATAAAATGTCAAAAGTATGACAAACTTGTATGATAAACATTTATGAGATAAAGTTGAAATTATGACATACTTTAGACATAATAATGAGATAGAGTCAAAATCATTACATAATTAAATCATAATTATGAGATCTGTCATAATTTTGACATACATAAGTTATAATTATGCAATAAAAAGTTGAAATTATGACAAACTTAAAACTAAATTATGAGATGCAGTCAAAATTGACATGCTTAAGTCCAAATTATAAGATCTGTCATAATTTGGACACACATAATTTATAATTATGATAAAAAAACAGAAATTATGACAAACTACATTTAAATTGGCAAATTATGAGATTTAAAAAATTCTAAATTATGACATACTTAAGACTAAATTATGAGATATAGTCAAAATTGACATGCTTAAGACAAAATTATACTTTCTGTCAGTTTTGACACACAAGTTATAATTATAAGATAAAAATCGACATACTAAATTCAATTTGACAAATTATGAGATTAAAAACTCAAAGCTAAAAAAGAGTCTAAATTATGACATACTTTACTCCAAATTATGAGATACAATCAAAGTTGACATGCCTCATTTGAAATTATAAGATCTGTCAATTTTGACACACTTAAGTTATAGTTATGATGAAAAAACTGAAATTATGACATACTAAATTCAAATTGGCAAACTATGAGATTAACAGGTCAAAGTTAAGGTCTAAATTATGACATATTTAAGACAAAATTATGGGATACTGTCAAAATGTACATGCTTAGGTGAAAATTATAAGAGCCGTCATAAATTTGACACACTTAAGTTATAATTATGATTAAAAAAACTTAATTATGACATACTAATTTCAAACTGACAAATTATGAGAGTAAAATATATAAATTATTAGGATTTCATTTACAAATTGCACTGAAAAGATACTATAGCTACAAGCAAAATAAATATACAGTTGAAGTCAGAATTATTAGATTTTTAAAAATTGTTTTATTATTTCCCAAATAATGTTTAACAAAGCAAAGAAATTTTCACAGTATGTCTGATAATATTTTTTCTTCTGGAGAAAGTCTTATTTGTTTTATTTTGGCTAGAATAAAAGCAGTTTTACATTTTTTATGAAACATTAAGGTCAAAATTATTATTAATTAATTAAGGTTAATTCTTTTTTTTTTATTCGACAGTCTACAGAACAAACCATCGTTTACCCTAACCTGCCTAGTTACCCTAATTAACCTAGTTAAGCCTTTAAATGTCACTTTAAGCTGTATTGAAGTGTCTTGAAAAAAATCTAGTAAATTATTATTTACTATAATTATGGCAAAGATAAAATAAGTCAGTTATTAGAAATGAGTTATTAAAACTATTATGTTTAGAAATATGTTGAAAATATCTTCTCTCCACTAAACACAAATTAGGGGAAAAATAAACAGGGCAGCTAATAATTCTGACTTCAAACATGTTTTGTTTTTTTGCATGAAATTTGTTAAAATCATAATCAGATTTTAGCATTAGTTGTCACTCATTTACACACATTTTACAATCACTTTGTCACTATGAATAAGGACTGAATTCATATTCGAGTGCTAGCATATCCATAACCTAGCTGGAGATGGCATGAATAACCGAAAGTGCGAAAGCACTTTAAAGTCAAATAAAACAGTATGATATAAAGAGTCCAAATATTGTTTCACATCCTCAAAAGCCATTTGCCATGGAAGCAGCTTTGTTACGCTGGCCCAGATGTTTCTGGCAGACTTTGATCAGTAGTAAAATCGCTCATCCGCAAAAACCATCGCATTCCTAGACTGTGCTTGAATAACAATGATGACACCGAAAGATAGACGTTAAGCAAGAGGGATAATTGTTGGAGAAAGCATTTCTGCACGAGTCTTTGAAGTGATACAGCGGCCTTCTGGCATCGGTGGAAGTCTTGAGGATTGAGGTCAACATTAGCATCTTTCATTCTTCCTTTGTCTCTGTGTTAATCTGCATGCCATCTACAATCATACTTCTCATTTTCCCTTCTTAAAATCTCCCAGAGGACTCTTTTTCAGTGCTCTGGAGACAAAACGGACTTCCAATTACATTTCATTTTAGTCTTAACTTTATCTCAGATGCTTCTGTTAAAATTCCTACAAACAGTAATGAATCTGAAAGATGTTTGGATAGAGTAATAGTAGAGTGTTATTATCGTGATATGGCAGCTGAAGAATTTAGCAAGAAATGTTTGTGAGAGTTCTAAGATTTTGACGTTTTTGCTTGATAAATTGCAGCAAAATCTCGATTTCATTTCACTTTTGTACATAATTGACCTATTGAAGAGATGTTGTGCTCTTCTGTTTTGTTCTCTACGGATTCAGCAGCTTGTTCTGCTATAAATAGTTGCGGGGTTAATTTGATTTAAACAGAAATGGAAACATGCTGTGACCTTTAAATTATAAACGGCTGGCAGCAAGTCCTGGTGGACACCTGTGGACATTGGTGCACCGAAATGGCTGATTCCTGTACTTTAATTGCCTACATATTGTAAAGTGTGGCATGCGCTGTAAAGTAGTGGCTTTTACTAGAATATCAACCTTATTTTCTTTTATTTACAAAATAAATATAATTAGATTTTTATTCAAAAATGAATTCACTTTCATTCACTTTCACCCAGACTACAATCCTGTCATGCACCTCATACACACCTGTTCTGGTTCACAGTTGATTTTCAAGGACTGATTACTCTATATGTATATAGACTGCTCACTTTGTCACACACTTTATTGAGTCTTGTTTATACCCTGTAACATCACAAAGCGTATTTCTGTCTAGTCTTTCTGTGTTTGATTTTTGCCTTGTTTTCTTATCATTGATTCTTTGCCGCCTGTACTGACCATTTGCCTATTACCTCACTTCGCCTTTTGAATTACCTGTATGTACCTGTTTGCTCCTGTGTTTGACGAGTGCCATTCTGATGAATCTCAAACAAAAAAAAAAAACTTCACATGGATCCTCAACTCCATTGTTGTCACAACACACTGATGACTGGACATGGGAATAGACAGCTCCGGCCGTTCGGGGAACTCTGGAAACAGCTTCAGCTGTTCTGGGAACTCTGGAGACAGCTCTGGCCATTCAGGGAAGTCATAGGGCTGCACAGGCCGTTCAGGGAACTCTCAAGATGGCACAGGCAATTCTGGGAACTCTGGAGACAGCACAGGCCATTCGGAAAACTCTGGAGAATTTGCCACCTGGGGTTTTCTGGAAGATCCGGCGCCCGTCATCTAGGGATTTTGGAGGATCTGGCGCCCGCCTTTCAGCTCCGGCAGCGGTGGCTGCTCGGGAAGCTCAGGCAGCTGCGGCTGATCAGGAACTCATGATAATTGTCTTGGGTCGGCCCTTCTGTCACACTGTGGACTGGACACAGGAATAGAAGAAATCAACACAGTTTATTTCAACAAAGGTAATAATAATAATCTTAACTGAGTTCATGGAGAAAGCAAGGGAGTTTGTTGCAGACACACAATATGCTGAGGGAATCCAGAAAGACGTAGAACAAAGGAAAAACTTAGACGCCGGAGCATGGGAAATGCTGGAAGGAAGCACTGAGGCACTGGAGTAGGAGAAAAGTGTGGAGATGGATCGGGTGAACACTCTGGGTGTGAGTTTTAGGACCGACAGTGGTAGAGTGAACGGAGGTGCACTTTATACTGTGTATTTGTGTGTGTGTGTGTGTGTGTGTGTGTGTGTGTGTGTGTGTGTGTGTGTGTGTGTGTGTGTGTGTG
>CAIGQZ010000217.1:3432685-3455203 GCA_903798205.1 Danio tinwini | reverse complement strand
AAATTAAATTAAATTAAATTAAATTAAATTAAATTAAATTAAATTAAATTAAATTAAATTAAATTAAATTAAATTAAATTAAATTAAATTAAATTAAATTAATCCAGCATTACAAAGGACAAGTTCTTTAGAGAATGAATTGAAAATAAAATAAATAAAAACATTTTTTATTACTCATATTACTTTGGAGAAGCATTTGGTGAATAAAAATTAAATTAAATTAAATTAAATTAAAACATCCAAGGTGTCTCCAGTATTACAAAAATCTAAATAACAAATAAAATCATTCCTTCATTTTATTTATTTTTTCTGTTTTTTTCTGACCCTATTTTGGACAAACGTTTGCTGAATACAATTCAAAATAAACAAAATAAAAAATAAACAAAATTAAATAAAAAAAATGTAAACATCCAAGGTGTTTCTCCAGCTTTACAAAAGACAAACGACGAATGTAAAAAAAAATCTGTATATTTAATTGATTAAATATACAGTTGAAGTCAGAATTATTAGCCCCTCTGAATTATTAGCCGCCCTGTTTATTTTTTTACCCAATTTCGCAAAGTTTCCCAAAGTTTGACGGAGAGAAGATTTTTTCAACAAATTTCTAAACATAATAGTTTTCATAACTCATTTCTAATAGCTGATTTATTTTATCTTTGCCATGATGACAGTAAATAATATTTTACTAGATATTTTTCAAGACACTTCTATACAGCTTAAAGTGACATTTAAAGTCTTAACTAGGTTAATTAGGTTAACTAGGCAGGTTAGGGTAATAAGGCAAGTTATTATAGAACAATAATTTGTTCTGTAGACTATCAAAAAATATATAGCTTAAAGGGGCTGACAATGTTGTCTTTAATTTTTTATTATTATTATTATTATTATTAAAACTGCTTTTAATCTAGCCAAAATAAAACAAATAAGACTTTCTCCAGAGGAAAAATATTTTCAGACATACTGTGGAAATTTCTTTGCTCTGTTAAACATCATTTGGGAAATATTAAAAAAGAAAAAAAAATCAAAGGGGGGCTATTAATTTTGGCTTCAACTGTGTATATTTATCTCTTTTTTTGACATTACTTTGGAAATGTATTTGGTGAACAATTGAAAATAAAATAATTTTTTTAGATAAATAATTAAAAGTTTTCAAGTCTGAACACAATGTTCATTTAAATTCCAGCATATTGAATAGCTCTCATTTTAAAGAGCAAACCACTTACAGTATACCTTTATTCATGTATAGGAATAGCATATGATGCAACAGTATACAGTATGTGCAGCAATATTTTAATCAAAACTCACTTTTTATTCCTCCTAACATAAGTTAATTGTCTGCATCATACACCATACCTTCATACATCACTGAATCTTCCAGAAAGCCCTCTTTGTGTTTTGGAGAACTCCGGTGCTTTGGTATTGCCTGTGAAGAGGATGAAAGGATTAATTAGAGTGCCAGTTGTCTGCTTAATGTTAATGATTTATTGTGGATTTGCCCTTCAGCTGACTGTAACTGACAGACAGATTTTGACAGGAAATTGCTTTTAGCCGACTGTCTCACCGATGTCCTCTCTGCGTCTGACCATCATTTTTCATTCTGTCCCTTCTGCAAATGAAAGTGGGAGACAAAGAGAAGAGAAATACCTTCAGGAACATGAGCTGCAAGAGAAAATTTGTCCAAAAAATTATGTTGATAATACAATCATCAACTATTTTTTTTTTTAGTTTGTTAGTACAGTTGTTGCATTGTGAATCTTTTTAAGCATCTGGAAGAACACTGAGATGTTTGTTAACGTAAAAACTATTTACATAACATATACATAATTAATAATGCTACTGTCCTCTCATTTATTTTCTAGTTTGGTTTGCTATAAAATAATTATGCTGTGCTTGATAATAAATCAAATAGAGCAATTGATTCGAGTTAATCTGCTGGAAACAATAATACCAAAACAGACTGATTCGATTATTTTGTTTTTCAATAACTGATAATGATCCCGGAGCTGCCTTTTCTGTTATGAATGATCTAATTAATTTAGCTTGTTATGAGTATAAAATATTTTCTCTATTTTCTCTTATTTTACAGTAGTATTTTGACAGCATTATCAATACAACGCAGCATTAAGTGTGTGTTTATTACAGCCAGTAAATGTGCTATAGTTATATTTTAAGCAGGGTTGGGCGGTGTCAACCAATTTGGCATCGTAAGATGTCTAATGTGAAACATCACGATGGACAATGGCATCGTCGTCGTAGTCAGCTTATGAATAATTAAATAATTAATGTATAACAAATTAATTATTCCGTATAATTAGGTCCGTTTGTTATTTGTAGCCTGTCGTTTCAACTACCTGACCCGCATGGTCTTTGTTTTACCCATAACCAAATCACAAATAAATAAAGATAAGTTACATACAAATTACCACCTGTCAATCACTTTTTCTGTGCGACTCTGGCATGAATAAGCAGAGTGATCTGTGTGGTTATAATAGCATCGACAATCTTAGTTGGTAAAAAAGGTGCACAACCAACAGGAACCAACCAACAGTATCTGAGGTTTTCACTAAAATTACTAAGTACAAGCGTGAAAGTGAAAGATTGAAGCAGTGTACTGACACTGTGACACGTTACCTGATAGAGTCAAAAGACAGAAGAGTCAATAGATTGAGATTAGATTACTTAAATATCACATTTAACAACTATAGTGAGACCCAATCCAGCAATACATCCTTGATAAACTGTCTGACGTGCACTGCTCTCTGGGGTTTTATGCTCAAAGCACCTACTCTGCTGACAGCTCAGACGCGCACGTACCCTGCAGCGCATGACTGTGTGAGTGTGTGTTTGTGTGTGTTTGTGCAGCAGTTTTGTATGTGTGTGGTAACGTGATGTGCATTCTTAGCGGTATAGTGTGGAAGGAGGGCTTTTCAGAAATGTTAGATGAAACACCAGTGTGGACGTGGATTGTTTTCGTTCTAAAATGCATATTTAAAACTAAGAAGCATTAGTGTAAACAAGACTGTGTGTATTTTTCGCGAGCAGGTTGCTGCTGCAACGGGGATGGGGCAGAGGATCGCGATGCTGGCTCAGCATAATGATGTCTATCCGCCATCGGCGATGGATGATGGCATTGTCTATCGACCCAACCCTAATTTTAAGCAGTTTTTTTTTTTTAAATGGGACTGAGAATGAACACTGCAAAATAACATTTAAGCAACATAACATAAATGTTTTAAACTTCAGCTTCAAATTAAGCTTCAATAAAAAGTGACTAATAAAATAGAATGGCATTCAGGTCAAATTATTTAGAGATTGAAGAAAAAAAGAACGTATCATAACAAAACTATTTTTTTTTCTTCACTTCGTCAATTGGTGAAGTTTTTTCCTTGTTTTTTCCTCGTCCACTGGCTTAGGATCGGGACTTGTGGAGCTGCGCTTCGGTGAATTTTCGGTGAATTTTCTCTTCAGTGTATGAACTTTCAGCAGTGAAAATTAAACCACACCGAACTGAACTAAACTAAACTAAACTATAACTCTGAAAACTGCACTTTACTAGAACTATGTTAAGCTGCTTTGATAGAATCTACATTGTAAAAAGTGCTACATAAATAAACATGAATTGAATTGAACAAACAAACTGAACCAAACTAAAACAACAACTCAACAGAAATATGAATAAAAATTATAAGAATGCATAGTGACACAAAAATAAAGAAATTATATCTAAATAATAAAAAATGCACAAACAGTTTGTAAATAATACTAAACTAACACAGCTCTAGTAATAATCATTTGGTGGTCTTCAGGTTGAATGAATCAGGTACATATCACTCATCAAAATCACACACTAAAATCCCCAGCTTCCCCGATGTTACAGTGAGACCGGCTGAGAAATGAAAATGATCCAGAAGAGAAATATTTGCACAGTGTATTTCATACGATGATCTGATAAGATTCACATTTAGCATAACAAACTCTGGCTTCGATATTCTCTTTGGACGCAAACCGTCACCAATCAGACGACAGACTGGGTTTAAAGTCAAATTCTTTTCGGATCCTTTAATCAAAGTAACTCTCCCTAGAAACAGAGTCAAAACACTAAATACATATAATGGAGCCAGTCTTTTAGAAATGAGCAAAATGTGGTGAGACCCGATAATGCCAGATACGGACATTGATGCAAGTATGGTGGCTTTTGTGTCACCATTAATGATTAAGTTATTTGTTCATTCATTTTCCTTTGGCTTAGTCTCTATTTCAGAGGTCGCCACAGTGGAACGAATCACCAACTAGTCCAGTATATGTTTTACACAGGGGATGCCCTGCATTTATTTATTTCACCTATAACGCATGTCTTTGAACTGTGGGGGAAACCGGAGTACGCAAAGGAAACCCACACCAACACGGGGAAAGCATGCAAACGCCACACAGAAATTCCAACTGGCCCAGCTGGGACTCGAACCAGTGACTTTCTTGCTGTGAGGTGACAGTGCTAACCACTGAGCCACCATGCTGCCACAGATTAAGATATTATTGCCTTAAAATTTTTAGAATAAATATGAAGATGTGTTAGGTATATAACCCCTTTAGGTAATACACCCTTTCAACTTTAAACTTTAAAGGGAACCTAATATGCCCCCTTTTACAAGATGTAAATACGTCTCTGATGTTCCTAGAGTGTGTATGTGAGGTTTCATCTTAAAATAGCACACAAATATTTTTTTTTCATAATTCTTCGAAACTTTGATTCAAATTGTACTGTTTTGGTGACTGTCGCTTTAAATTCAAATGAGATTGTGCTCCCAGCCCTCTTTTCAAAAGAGGTGTGAAGCAGTGGTACCATGTAAAAACTCTAATTGAGGATGGCTGCTTGTTACTTAGAGCTGTTTATGCTAATGAGGGAGAGTCATCACTAATGGGCGGGGCTTTCCACCTCTGGTGACATGTGCAAAGGGAAAATGTCAATCAAAGTGTTTCTGCAGACTGTTTTTAGGAATTGTGATTACAAAAATATAATGAATACATTTGTATCATTAGATGCTGGCTATATCCACACATTGTTGCCAGACAACTATGTTTGAACCCCTTATAAAAGTAAATTTTGCATAATAGGTCCCCTTTAAGCAAATACAAGTTGTTTAGTATAGAATTTTAAACCACCCAAATGTATTTTTTTTTTTTACCGGTGTGCTTGCCTCTGTGTCCCCATTTTGATGATGAACTAAAGGCTTAATACAAATGGTTTATTGGTTGATTTTTTATTATTATTATTATTTACGTACATTTTCAGTTTTATTTATTCGCTACATTGCTCCTTAACTATGACGTCCTTCTAATATTGACAGCCATTGTTAAAACGAGGCTTTAAAAATGTCTTTTAATCAAAATCTCAATTAAAAAACTGATTTAACTGAGAACAAACAATTGCAAATAAAGCAGTTTTATAAAAAAAAATACCCTTAGGAGTTTGTATGAGCTAATTATTTTTTCTAATTCTAATTTCTTTTTTATTTCCATTAATTATTTAATGTTGTTTTAGCACACCTGCATAATAGGAACAGATAATTGTTCAAACATCACCTTCTGTTTCACAGAGGTATACATCTGAGGAAACACAAAGGCCAAACTCACTCACTCAATGGATAAAACGCAAATACAAAGCTGCTGCAAAACTAATTATTCCAGTAAGTGTGTTCGTCTTGTTCCAACACACTATTAAAGTGAATTTAAGTGGCCAAACAAATCTCCAACCTGGAGAATTGTTAAAGTTAGTTGGATTTTGGTGTTAGAAAGTCTTTAAAACTAAAATCCAACATCAGCACAAAGTATTTTTAAATGATTTAACATCATCATTTTTATTATCCTATATTTATTCATATATATTAAGCAAAATATTAAAAGGTTTAGTTAATTCGTCTCTAACAGAAAGGACATTTTTAAATATCCCTCTCAATGAATTTGTCTCATAATTCCTTTCATTTTCTTAAAATTGACAAAACACCACATTTTTTATGTATTATTGTTTACTACTGTTGCATAATTGTTTACATGACATCTCCCTATCAGGATTATATAATAATTGATTTTTTTAAAAATGTATTTGATATTATGAGGTCAAAAACGCACTAAATACCATGAAAAACCTACCACAAACATGTCATTTCAGAACAATGTGGACTGGTGATTTTGCTGCACAAAAATAACAGGCAGAGTTACAGTTTAAAATATATACAGTACAAAGCATAGAAGTAATTTTCACTATGCTAAATACTATCACTGAATACAAACCCACACTGCAAAAAATGCTTTTCTTACTTAGAATTTTTTATATTTTTCTAGTCATTCATTCATTCATTTTCTTGTCGGCTTAGTCCCTTTATTAATCTGGGGTCGCCACAGCGGAATGAACCACCAACCTATCCAGCACGATTTTACGCAGTGGATGCCCTTTCAGCCGCAACCCATCTCTGGGAAACATCCACCCACTCATTCACACTCATACACTACAGACAATTTAGCCTACCCAATTCACCTGTACCGCATGTCTTTGGACTGTGGGTGAAACCGGAGCACCCGGAGAAAACTCACACGAACGCAGGGAGAACATGCAAGCTCCCTTTTTCTAGTCCAAATATCAAAAAATTCTTAAATCAATCAGAATCAGTTTTATTGCCAAGTATGCTTTACACACACAAGGAATTTGTTTTTTGCAACAGAAGCTTCCAGTGTACATAAAGTGACAAGTGACAACACAAAATTAAATATGAGAAAATAAAAAGGCGATAAACATTAAACATGAATCATTAAACAGAGATGCAGTTAGTCAAAATATCTAGATGTTGAGTTGTATGTACAGATGTGTTGTGAATATGCAGGTTATAAGGTCTTGTGTACAAGTGCGTATAAGAAAGTATTGCATGTTTATTGCACAGTAGGATAATATTTAACTGTTCATGAGGTAGATGGCCTGAGGAAAGAAATTATTCCTGTGTCTGGCTGTTTTTGTGCTTGGTGCTCTGTAGCACCGACCAGACGATAACAGTTCGAACAGGTAGCATGCTGGGTGTGAGTCGTCCAGAGTGATTTTACGAGCCCTTTTACTCACTCTGTAATAGTACTGTAGTAAGGTTCGTTTGTATGAGGGAAGAAGAAGACAGGGTCGGCGATATCAGGTAAGATAATAGTTTTTATTTTTAAAGTACACACACACACAAGCTCTGGTGTTTGTGTGGGTGCTCTCTCCTCTCTCTCTCCCGGCTGCTCCTTCTCCTTAAGAAGGGTGTCTCTCCGGCCCAATCACTAGAATAAACAGGTGTTATTTATTATTTCTGATTGGCCTGCTGATTAGCTGCCGGGCTCCGAGCATGCTCTCTCCCCTCATTGGGTGTTCGATCACGCTTACCCCCACCGCCCGCCTCAGGCCGGGGAGCCGTCCGGCCTGCAGCCCTCCCCCCCCCGCCCTGGAGAGGAAGTCGGCTACCGCCATCTGTGCACCCGGCCTGTGGACCACCTTGAATTTAAAAGGCTGTAACGCTAGATACCAACGGGTGATCCGCGCGTTGGTATCCTTCATGCGGTGGAGCCACTGGAGAGGAGCATGATCTGAACAGAGGACGAATTCCCTGCCCAGGAGATAATAGCGAAGAGTGAGAACGGCCCACCTTATCGCCAGGCACTCCTTTTCAATGGTGCTGTACTTAGCCTCACTCTTACTGAGTTTTCGGCTAATGTACAGCACCGGCCGTTCCACTCCTGCCACCTCCTGGGAGAGAACCGCCCCCAGACCCCGATCGGACGCATCCGTCTGTAACAGAAAGGGGAGAGCAAAATCAGGAGCGTGCAATAGCGGCCCCCCGCAAAGTATAGATTTTACCTTTGAAAAGGCCTGTTGGCACTGCTCCAACCATTGGACGGTATCTGGTCCCTCCTTTTTAGTGAGATCAGTCAATGAGCTGATGAGGGCCGAATAATTAGGAACAAAACGCCTATAATATCCTGCCAGTCCCAAAAACTGTCTCACCTCCTTTTTGGTCTTAGGTCTCGGACAGGTTGCAATAGCTGCAGTCTTATCAATTTGGGGCTGCACCTGCCCGTGACCTAAGTGGAAGCCCAAATACCTTACCTCCACTCGCCCAATTGCGCACTTCTTTGGGTTGGCCGTAAGCCCAGCCCGTCTCAGCGCTGATAATACCGCCCTCAGATGTTGCATATGCCGCTGCCAATCATTACTGAAAATGATGATGTCATCTAAATAAGCAGCGGCATATGCGGAATGAGGGCCAAGTATTTTGTCCATCAGCCGCTGAAACGTAGCCGGTGCCCCGAACAGCCCGAACGGAAGTGTCACAAATTGGTGTAATCCAAACGGCGTTGTGAAGGCTGTTTTTTCGCGGGATATTGGAGATAAGGGGATCTGCCAATAACCCTTTGTCAAATCCAACGTCGAATAATATCGAGCAGCACCTAACCGGTCGAGCAACTCGTCAATACGCGGCATTGGATATGCGTCGAATTTCGACACAGCATTGACTTTGCGATAGTCCACACAGAACCGGACCGAGCCGTCTGTCTTCGGAACTAAGACTATCGGGCTGGCCCAGTCACTGTGTGACTCTTCTACTACACCCATTTTCAACATATTACTCAATTCTTCCTGAATCACTTTTTTCTTGTGTTCAGGTAGGCGATACGGCCGGGTCCTAACGACCACGCCTGGTTCGGTCTCGATATGGTGCTGGATCAAGTTAGTACGACCGGGCAGGGGTGAGAACACGTCAGAATACTCACGTTGAAGGTGCCGGATATCGATGAGCTGGCTCGCTGAAAGATGGTCAACCCCGGTGACCAGAGTGCCTGGCCGCTGTCGGCCCGTGCTCTCTGGTCCCAGGTCATCCTCGTTGTTAATAAGCGTAGCCAGCATCACCTCCTCCGGCTCCCTCCACTGCTTCAGCAGATTAATGTGGTATATCTGACGAGAATCAGCCCTGTCCGAACGCATTACCTCATAATCGAGATCGCTGACTCGTCGTGTGACCACAAACGGCCCTTGCCACTTGGCGAGTAATTTAGAGCTGGAAGTGGGTAGCAGTACAAGGACTTTATCTCCCTGTGAAAATTTGCGTAGTTTAGTGCCCCTGTCATAACGCCGGCGTTGGTCATCCTGGGCCTTAAGCAAATGCTCCGTAGAGAGCCGCCCCAGTGTGTGGAGTTTTGCTCTAAGGTCCAGAATATACTGAATTTCGTTTTTACTGTTTGAAGGCTCGTCCTCCCAAGCCTCTCTAATGACATCTAAAACCCCACGGGGCTGTCTGCCGTAGAGAAGCTCGAAGGGGGAAAACCCCGTGGAGGCTTGGGGAACCTCCCGCACAGCGAATAACAAGGGCTCTAACCACTTATCCCAATTTTTCGCGTCCTCGTGAACGAATTTACGGATCATGGATTTAAGTGTGCGATTAAATCGTTCCACCAGCCCGTCTGTTTGTGGGTGATAGACGCTAGTGCGAATTGATTTAACGCCCAATAATCCGTAAAGCTCGCGCATGGTGCGTGACATGAACGCGGTGCCTTGATCAGTGAGAATCTCCTTGGGGATTCCCACTCGGGAGATTATGCGAAACAGAGCCTCCGCAACGCTCTTTGCTGAGATGTTACGGAGCGCTACTGCTTCCGGGTATCAGGTTGCATAATCTACTAGAACTAATGCAAACCGGTGCCCGCGTGCGGATCGCTCTAATGGCCCGATGAGATCCATCCCAATTCTCTCGAAGGGGATCTCCATAACTGGCAATGGGCGCAATGGCGCTTTTGGGGTGGCCGGTGGATTTACCAGCTGACATTCACGACGCGCCGCGCACCATCTGCTGACGTCTCCGTGAATGCCCGGCCAAAAGAATCGGGCCATGAGGCGATTTAGTGTGGCCGCCTGACCTAAATGTCCGGCCATAGGATTAGAATGAGCCGCCTGGAAAAGCATTTCCCGACGGCTCTTTGGTACTAATAATTGGGTTGTATCTTCCTTTGTCTGAGCGTCTTGGATCACTCGATACACCCTATCATTAATAATCGCAAAATAAGGATAGGAGAGGGGTCGATCAGGCTGGAGGATTTTCCCATCAATAACCTGCACTCTTTCGAGTACATGTCTCAGCGTGTCATCACGCGACTGCTCCAGGGGAAAGTCTTTACACCGGGAAATTCCCAGCCCTTCCCCTGAGTCAGCGCGTGACGTCACGGCTTGGGATTCCCCCAGCTGAGCGACCCGCCCCCTCTCCGGCGATTTCTTTTTCCAAGAAACACCCGCACATAAGACCCCTAATAATCTATTAAATTTAGGCCAATTGGTTCCTAGAATTAGCGGGTGTTTGAGGTGCGGGTTAACCGCCACCTCCACTTTATGCTTTTTCCCCCTGAATTGAATATCTATAGCCGTTAGCGGGTAGTGAATTACATCCCCGTGCACACACCTTACCCTTACAGTGCGGCTTGTATCCAATGCCGGGTCTTGAAGCAGGCTTTGGTGGATGGAGGTCTGGTTACACCCCGAATCCACCAAAGCTTGATATGTACCCCCTTTTATACTCACTGGTATCCGGTAAAGCCCGTCGCGACCGGGGGCGACGATTGGCGTGGCGGGGACGCGAATCAACGCACTCACCTCCTTCACGGAGCTGACTTTTGGTGCGCTATCCTCGCCCCCGCGGCGCCAATGCATCGGCCCAGACCTTTTCACTACACCCCCGGGGCCAGCAAGACCAACCGATTGAACCGGAGAGAGACCTGGCGCTGTCTGGGAAGCAGCCAGGGGTGGAAACTCCGCCCCTCCGTCCTGATAGGTTTCCCCTTCCAGCGGGGCTGGCTGCGGATCCGCCTCATTGCACCGCCGTCTGGGTGCTGGCGTGGGCGGCCTCCGCATTCTGGGCCTGGGAACAGGACGAGAGAGAGAGAGAGAAAGATGGGGAGAGAAGAGAGAGGTTATTTCGCCGACCCTGGACTTCGCCACCAGGTGATCCTCCGCCAGCTGGATAGCCGTCTCCAGATCCTTGGGCCGGTGGCACTGGACCCACTCCGATGTTCGGGAGGGGAGGCGGGTGATGAACTGCTCCAGCACCACGGCATCCATTATCTGGGCGACGGTCCGGCCATCCTGTAGTAGCCATCTGCGGCAGGCATCACGGAGCTGCTGGGCGAACGCAAAGGGCCGGCCGCTTTCAGTCAAAACCAGCGACCGGAAGCGCTGACGCTGCTCCTCCGGGTTGCGGCCCGCTGGAGAATAGCTCGCTTTAGGTGATGGTACTCCAGGAGATTCCGGGCCGGTAGCTGCTGGGCTGCGATTTGGGCTTCGCCCGAGAGCAGCGGGATGACTCGAACCGGCCACTCGGCCCGCGGCCAGCCACACGCCTCTGCCATCTTCTCGAAGAGATCGAGGAAAACTTCCGGGTCGTCCTCCGACGCCATTTTCTGTAAGGCGATGGGAGGGTGGGCGGCAGATGTCGAAGCGGGCCGGATCTCCTGGGACAGCAGACTCCGGAGTTGCTCGCGGTCCTCCCGCTGGGCCTCCATGAGGACTTGGAAACGTTGTTCCTGGGTGTTCTTCAGCTCCACCAGCGCATCCTGTTGTTGTTGGCGGAGGAACGCGAGGGCCTGGATGGCTTCCGCAAATGGCAGTCTTGACGGAGTGGTCATTCTGGCAGCAAAGTTTCTTCTTCTTCCCGGGTTTCGGCACCACTGTAGTAAGGTTCGTTTGTATGAGGGAAGAAGAAGACAGGGTCGGCGATATCAGGTAAGATAATAGTTTTTATTTTTAAAGTACACACACACACAAGCTCTGGTGTTTGTGTGGGTGCTCTCTCCTCTCTCTCTCCCGGCTGCTCCTTCTCCTTAAGAAGGGTGTCTCTCCGGCCCAATCACTAGAATAAACAGGTGTTATTTATTATTTCTGATTGGCCTGCTGATTAGCTGCCGGGCTCCGAGCATGCTCTCCCCCCTCATTGGGTGTTCGATCACGCTTACCTCTCCACAAGTACAATTCTTGAAGTGTAGGAAAGGTAGTGCCAGTGATTCGTTCAGCAGTCCGGACTATTCACTGAAGTCTACGGAGGTCAGTTTTGGCAGCTGAGCTGAACCAGACGGTGATTGAAGTGCAGAAAATGGATTGGATGACAGCTGAGTAGAACTGTACGAGCAGCTCCTGTGGCAGGTTGAACTTCCTCAGCTGATGAAGGAAGTACAGTCTCTGCTAGGCTTTCTTCACAATAGAGTCTATGTGAATGTCCCACTTCAAATCCTGAGAGATGATGGTGCCCAGGAACCTGAATGACTCAACTGCAGCCACAGTGCTGTTCATGATGGTGAGTGGGGGGAGTGCAGGGGGGTTTCTCCTAAAGTCCACTATCATCTCCACTGTTTTGAGCGTGTTCAGCTCCAGGTTGTTGTGTCTGCACCATAAAGCCAGCCGCTCCACCTCCTGTCTGTATGCAGACTCGTCACCGTTCCGGATGAGGCCAATAACAGTAGTGTCATTCACAAACTTCAAGAGCTTAATGGAGGGGTCTTTTGCAGTGCAGTCGTTGGTGTACAGGCAGAAGAGCAGTGTGGAGAGAACACATCCTTGGGGTGCACCAGTGCTGATGGTGCGGCAGTCGGATGTGATTTTGCCTATTCTAACTAGCTGTTGTCTATCTGTCAGAAAGCTGGTGATCAAATCAAGAAGCATTACAAGCAAAACATATTCTCTTGTTTTAAGAAATAATATGCCAAAATTGAGCAAGTTTTTCCTTAAAACAAGCTAAATAATCTGCCAATTGGGTAAGCAAAATAATCTTATGTCGAAATGAAAAACACTATTATTTTGCTTACCCCATTGACAGATTACTTTGCTTGTTTTAAGGAAAAACTTACTCAAGTTTGCCATATTATTTCTTAAAACAAGACAATAGGTTTAGCTTGTCTAGAAAATGCTTCTTGATTTAAGAATTTTTTTATATTTGGACTAGAAACAAGATAAAAAATCAAAGTAAGAAAATCTTTTTTTTTTGCAGTGTAGCATGTCATTCAGATGATTAAGAACAAATAAATTAGAAATTCCAAGAGTTCAGAATCCGCCTTCAGCTACTACGCCCAGCTTCCAGAAATGATCAGATGTGCTCCAACATTAGGCGTGTTCAAGACTTAAAACACATCAGTTTAGCTGTGCCTTTACTAAATGAGCACTGTGCTACATCCGACAGATCGCACTATTGTGTCTTTCTTTTCTTTTTCATTCCTTTAAAACAACTTTAACTTGATAACATTTTTAGTCGTTTTTATTTTCTTATACTTGCTTTTTTTATTTCTGTTTATGTAAAGCACTTTGAATTACCATTGTGTATGAAATGTGCTATATAAATAAACTTGCCTTGCCTATGCTGATGAAAATTCGAGAGCAGTTTTGATATTGGCAGTCTTCCCTCATGTACATTTCTCTATCTCGCCCTTTCTTCATAAAATGGCTTTCCTCACCCATTTGCATTGGCTGTTCATCATGGACTGCTGGGTTATAAGTTTAAGTTTACAGGTCTGATACGGGTGGAGATGTGTCCGTCTGCTGGAAACCTGAATATAAGCATGAACGTTACTGCGAATGAGAAATGTCAAACAATGTGAGTGCAGTTTTGACAAAGTGAGAGTCACTGAGGCATGCCTGAAGGTTATACATCATCAGATCTGTAGAAGATGAAATGAGAATTTCTGGATGTTTCAAAAAATCTGAAATATCTTTGCTGAAAATGCCATTTCTCTTTCACAGCATATGTTTCTTTAATGACTTCAATCAAAACCTAATTAGCTACGGAGATACTTCTCATAAAGTTCTACAGGATAAACAAAAAGAAACAGTTGCTGGCATCTGGGAAGAGTGTTATAGACTTCATGTGGATTGTAAAACTCGGATAATCTGAAAAACTGTCATTCATGTGGATTGTAAAACTGATTGAACCCTTTTTTTCGTCTGTGGGACACAAATGAATGCTTCTGTCAAATAAAGAAAAAAAATTGTTTAAACAATCAATGTAAGTTGGGTTCAAAACAGCGCTTGGGAGAAAAAAAAAGTCTCTTATTATTATTACATTTGAAAATTGCATTTTGAATAAAACGTCTAAAATGATTTAATTTATTTTACAAAGAGCTTTTTTGAGGTTTATCATTAAAAACTGTATGTTTTAAACCTTTCTGTTCAAAAGGACTAACTGGAAATGAATATGAAACAGACTCAACTAAACCTTAATTTAAAGGTGCAGTAGGTGATCTGCCTAAATGCTATCTGGTTAGCATAATATCTTTGTAACACAGTCCCTCCCCTGCCATCCAAAGCCACGCTTCCTGATATCACGAACGCGCTCATTAAAGATGACAGAGACCCACTAGATCATGTCATTTGTTAGTTTGAAAACTTTATAGTACATTATAATATTAAATTCTGAATGAAAAACTGTATTATATCTAGCACGTTTTCAGTTGTGTAGCAAGTAAAACTTGTCATAATGTGTAATACTTCATGCATGCAAGGATCACTGGTCTCACTCTCTCACATGCTTTGTGCTAAAGCGACTACTGTATGCTTAGTGGTTGGCCGGCGGGGTGCAGGAATTACATTTATTACCAAGCTATACTTGCATGCTATTTCAGACTGAATATTCAGAGTAGCATGGTAAAAAATATAGGTTGTCATTGTTCAAAAATGAACCAATGTGATGTGAATAAAAAAACAGCTTCACCTAACTTAAGCAGGCTAGGCAAAATAGTGCTATTTACTTATGTTTTGTTGTTAAACTAAACCAAAATCTTTATTATTGATGCTGTAAAAGGTCCCTTATACAACTGAAAATAGTCACATCAATCTTTTGCTGGAAGATTTCAGTGGCTGAACAACACTTCTGTGCATATAGCCCATTCATAAAACAACACAATTTATATAAGCTTTGCGTGACTAAAATACTTTTAAGCATAACATTACCTGTCTAAAAGAAATACTTCAGCGGTGGTGTCATCCATCCTCCAGCAAGCAAAAGTAACTCCAATATGGATTCAGGATTTTAAAAAGTTCAGATTCAGCATTTGTTTTTAGCGCTCTCTCGTGTGCACATGCGTGCACGCGCAAACGGCAAATCTGCGTTACAGATGTACAAATCTACATTTGCTGACAGACAGTTTGGGCTACTTATCAGAATTATAGGAAATAATTTTAATTGGATGAATATATTTTAGTCATATGGCTTACTCAAAATATAAAAATAGATATAAATACATTTAGATTAGTGGTTCTTAAACTGTGGTATGCATACCACTAGTGGTACGCAGGCTTTCTTCTAGTGGTAGGCGGAGGAATCGCTAAATAAAAAAAATAAAAATACATTTCCCGTATTTTTATATCCCAATGTTGACAGGTATAAATTAATCACTTACTTTTCTGATACACAAAGTCTACTCTAACCCGCAGTAAGCAGATCTAATTTCTCATTTAAATATGTAAATCCAATTTGTATATTTAAAATACAAGTTAATGTTTAAATTTCAAAGATATGCAAGTAGGTCATATACACTTGCAACATACATTTCAAAATTTATCAAAACGAGTTTATATATGAATATGATGACATATAGCCTTTATTTATGAGGTCAAAGGAACATTTCCAGGTTGATGAATAGGTTACTTTATGATAATTCTTTAAATTTAAGTACAGCAGTTTTCATTTTACTTTTTAAGAAGAGTGCCATTTTTAATTAACCTTTAAAAGCACATTTTAATTTAAACGTTGCTTAAGCTGCTTAATTAGGCCTACTACGCTAATGTATTTTAATATCAAGTCATTATGGTGGTAAGTGGAGAGACAAATATTTTCTGAGGTGGTACTTCGTGAAAAAAGTTTGAGAACCACTGATTTAGATCATTTACTTTAATCATTACTATTGGAATGTGAAGAGTCTTTCAACCAGCACAAGAAAAAATGCTTCTAAAGACAATCACCTACTGCACCTTTAGAATAAAACTGGAATAAATAATAAAAAAACAGACATAAAACGTAAACTGAAAATGCAACAGATCATCTAAAATATTCTGCTGCATGTTCAAAAAGTTTTACAGAACACAAATGTCTTTGAACGTCTTTCTGGAGTTTAATCTCCATCTCAGAACATCTGACTAATACTGTTTTTTTTTCTTTTCTTTTCTTTTCAAACAACACTTCTCGCTGTCATTCACGGATGGACTCCCGGTGCGTTCAAAACATCATTACAGCTAATAACCTTCATTTCCTGAGCAGGATTCATTATTTAGTTGCCTGTTTATGCAAAGCTTCTTCTATTTTTACAGGCTGATAATTGGACTTAATAGGACAATTTCTGTGATTTTGCTCAGGTGAAGGATGTCTGTCATCGCCAGCAGCCTCTGAATGGGTTCACATAAGCTGTCAGCATGTCACTGTTGACAACCGTTTTTGAAACTGGAGGAATTTGTGTAAAATGTTAGAGCAATTTGTTCCGAGTTTGGTGTGGCTTGGAGGATTTCCACTTGGCCTGACTGTGTTGTTGTGAAACGCATTTGACCAAAACGGACATGCATACTACGATTTCTGGAGATGAACGTCATTTAATTACTGTTTGATGAACTAAAACAAAGAGCTTTGTGGCGAAACTGGTATTTTACCCATTTTTACCGAGAAGCAAAGGATAGAAGGGCCTATTTGAGGTCTGGCAGAAGCTTCCTGTCCAGTCAAAAACAACTACAAAACTGATTTCTAAACTAAAAAATAGACTGAATCCCAATTTACATAATGCCCGTCTAATTTACTATAACCTGGAAATGACTCCCCTACGGCACTTTCCTCGCATGCATATATGCCAATGCCAATTTGCGGCATTACATGTAGCTCTGATTTATTTTTACTGCGCTTTTTTAAACTTTTTAACCAATCACACACATTTCAATTCAGCTTAAAATCGCAATAACCAATCAGTGGTGTTTAGTAAATGCTAAAAAAGCTGGAATTTTTATAGTTTAAAAGGAATGACAAAAGATTACTTTAGAGTTTAGCTTCAACCCGAATCAATCACACAATAACTACTTAAATATGCACTATTCAATTCATGTTTATTTCTATAGCGCTTTTACAATGTAGATCGTGTCAAAGCAGCTTAACATAGAAGTTCTAGCAAATTGAAAATGTGTCAGTCCAGTTTTCAGAGTTAAAGCTCAATTTAGTTCAGTTCAGTGCGGTTTAATTTTCACTGTTGAAAGTCTAAACACTGAAGAGCAAATCCATTGATGTGCAGCTCCACAAGTGCCAAACAGTGACAAAGCCAGTGGTGACAGGGGCGAGGAACAAAACCACACCAACTGACAAAAGTGAAGAGGGAAAAAAAAGCACTATTAATGGAAGTTCGGAAGCATGAAATGTTAATCACGTGACCTACAGTAAATCATCAAATGTAATGATAAATGAGAGATATTTCTCTAAAAACCATCAGTTATTTATTTGTTTTTAACATAAACATAGCTAGATAGGTTAGGACAAATCTAGCAAACATTCATAATTGTTTAATTGTTGAAATGTTGCTGCTTTGTACTTTTAAAAGTCAAATTAATATAGTAAAATGATCAGTTCTGCTGTTGCTTATAAACTCCAGTTTTGATGATGTACAATGAGAACGTTCTCGTGTAACGCTCAGTGTCTTAATATGTAGTGAACCATCACTGTTCTTACCAGTTCCCGAATTCATGCACATAACCTACTGATGAACGACCTCAAGAGCTAGAGGGCTGATTGAGACGCAGCCTCTCTGTGCTAATGAGCTGATGAACTGAATCAGGTGTGTTAAGTAAATAAGATTACTAGTAACTTCCAGACAGGGGAGGTTTGAACAACTTAAGAGTGACAAAATTATACATTTTTGGGTGAACTATTCTTCAAATCGTAAAGTAAAATTTGGGTCCTGCTTTGTGCAAACTGGAATCCATTCACAGGTTTGAGAATGGATTTTCCAAAACAGCCTCAATGGGCATATGTACGCAGGGATACATATTTGGGAAACCGCAAATATGTGCCCTGGCATATGTCTGGCTGCATTGTGTGTTTAAAAGGAATGCAACAGGGTTGTATGAGGACGCGGTTAACTTCTGTTACTTTCATGCTACTGCCGACCACTTTTAGTGGTCAGTTTTAGTTCAAAAGCTCGCAATGTAAAGCGTCTAACTTTGGAATTTTTAATACACTATTGGTTGGGTTAAGGGTAGAGGGTGTGGGTTCAGTCGATATCAAACTGATTTATGCACAAAAAGCCAGCCGACCGACTTCTCACAAACGGTGGGTTTACAAGGAGGATGTTTAAATGGCACATATGAAAAAACATGGCCCAGTAACGTCTTTGAGACTGTCAAAAATTTACACATTAGCCTTTAGCAGGCAGCTAGCTCTCTGCAACTCTCATATTGTGGCCCATCCATGTGGGCTGCGCCCAGTCAATACCTGAATGGAAGACCACATGGGAAAGCCTGGTTGCTGCTGGAAGTGGTGTTAGTGAGACCAGCAGGGGGTGCTCAACCTGCCGTCTGTGTGGGTCCTAATGCCCCAGTATAGTGAAGGGAACTCTATACTGCTCAGTAAAAGCTATCTTTTGGATGAGACGTTAAACAGAGGTCCTGACTCTCTGTGGTTATTAAAAATCCCAGGATGTCCTTTGAAATAGGGGGGTTTAACCCTAGCATCCTAGCCAAATTTGCCCACTGGCCTCTGTCCATCATGGCCTCCTAACCATCCCCATATTATAATTGGCTTCATCACTCTCTTCTCCACCAATTAACTGGTGAACTGTCTGGCGCAATATGGCTACCGTTGCATCATCCAGGTGGATGCTTCATACTGGTGGTGGACGAGAAGATTCCCCCAAAAATGTTTAAAGCGCTGTAAGTGTCCAGAAAAGCGCTATATAAATGTAAGGAGTTATTCTAGTGGATTTGTAAAAAAAACAGAACTGGCCACGTATTGAGGACATATTTCCAATGAGCCTGAGTTGTGATTTCCACTGCATTTCCAACAGTTTCCCCCTATAGCTTCACCCATCATTAGGTGGCATCAGATGGTTCAACATTGGCATAGCATGGGTGTGGTTCTCCTGGCACTGACATGTGGCTCAGAGCCTAATAGAGACATCTCAGAGGCTATTAGCACAGATGGTTGTCTGCAAGTGTATGCAAATAAGGTGCACACTGAATCAGACATCCCCATCAACACCACCTGTCTGCCTATAACACACACACACACATACACAAACACACACATCCCTCGACTTCCCTCAAAATTCAAGAACAAGCCTGTACCTCCCTGTTTCTAATCAGCTAGTGCATATTAATTAAAGCAAACACATTAATCTTCATTCCATGCCTTTGAGGAACACAAAGCCAGAGGAGATAAAGAAAGAATAAGAGATGCACAAAAGAAAATACTTCAAAGAGGAAGAGGGGGATTGGGATGTTTTTGAAGACATGTCCTTGGGAAGATGCGTTAAAGAGGGTGGTGTGGTCAAGGAGGACAGCTTTTGTCTTTGTGTGTGACACTGCTGGCAAATGTCCCAGCAACAGAGGGGCTTTAAAATGTCCCCAGTGGGTATTTGCCTATATGCTTCGCCGCATTTACCTCCAGGAAAAGGAACAGTCGGATATGGGCTTAAATGGATAGTGTTAAGGCCTGTCACTAACACACAGTTAGTGCTTAATTTGCATACCCAAAGGTAATCTGTACTGCTCAGAAGTTGGTGATTTATAGCCAATGAGATTTCTCAGTTATTTACAGCTATCTGATTTAAAACAAACACATTGAGATGAAGGTTCCACTTTATATAAGTGGTCTTAAATATTAGGTATGTAGATTAAAAAAAAGTACTATGTACTTACTGTGTTCAATATTTGTATTGCACAAATATTGATAGGTTTAAAGATGGGTTAAGGCAGGGCTAGCCCGCAGGCCCAACCCGACCCCCGAGGCCATTTGTTCCAGCCCTCCAAATAGTGTGACCAAGAAATCAAAAATACATTTAGTTCAGTCAAAAAAAGGGCCGCTATAGTTATGCAGTGACGTGCGTCTGTTCAATACAGCATGAGCTGCAGTTGAAAGCTGTGAGGGGCGTGAGTCAACTGACATTAAGCGAGTGGTGTGGGCAGCCGAAAACATTTGGGTATGTTTGTAGAAAAGGCCTTTTGTACAATGCATTGATATCATTAATAGGGATGCAATTATTATCCGATTTCACCATTAACCGTGCTTAAATTCCTTACGGTTAATTAATCGTAAAGGCTTACTGTGTGCAAGTTTAAAGTTCCGAACTTATACAGAGGCTAATACACACGCACATTGGTTTAACTATAGCAGCAGGCCGTTCACATTTTGTGTCTTTTCCGCACGCAAGTTCATTATTTCCAATGGAGACGTGCGCATATTGAAAGCGGTGTGTGTACGGCTCACAAGCGGACCCTCCAGGTGCACACAGTACAAATTATTTCAAGCTATAGCGGTGAGAGTTGTGCGTGGCATTCAATACAATGTAAACATTTATTGAAATGATTATGTAGGTATGAACGCAGATAATTTCAACAGATCATTTAAATTCTTAGCTAATAAAAAGCTTAAATTAAAATTAGACAAATAATATTTTTTATTTGTTCTAATTTTTATTTATTTATTCATTGTTCTGTTCTTTTTTTTTCATTGTAAAATTATAACTCATGTTTAAATCAAAAACTTTTTCATTTATTTGTCAGTTTCAAAGAGAGAAATTGACTATTGCTTGTTTTTTATTTGCTGTATTCTGTGCTGTATTTGGTTACTGAGCAGCAATAAAGACTTTAAAATATAAGCAGTTTTTTTGTGATTTTCTAAACTAATAGTGTTTTAAGTGTAATAAATGCATAATAATCGTGATAACCGTGAAACTATGATTATTCTTCAGATGATAATCATACAACCAAAATCTGTAATTGGTGCATCCCTAATTGTTATGCAGTTTAAAACATAACATATGAATGTGTCTGAATGTAGAATAACCCTACTTAAGTGATAAACTGCTTTTATTGTGCTTTGAAATACAACATTTGAATGTTTGTGGAAAAAAAAAAGCTCCATTGTACAATGAAGTGATGTTATGTAGTTTCAAAATACAATATATTAACGTTATAATGTAGAAACATACATTGTGGGTGTCTTAAGAAGCAAAAATACAGCATAAAGTATTTAAATATAAATAAAATGTTGTGATAATATACAAAAAAATGTTGCCTTACAACTAACTAAAATAAGTCTTAGTATTATTATCACCAGCGATTGAGCCGTTGCAGATCACTGGAGAACTACAATTTGGCCACTAAACTGAATTACAACTCCCAGAACTCGTTGCACTCGTCAACTCCTGTTACAGCTGACAATAATCTGGACACTGACACACACAGCTAAAGACTGATTACTAGTACTATAAAGACGCCTCTCATTTTCTCACACAATGCTGAGACTTGTTTAGCTTGTGTAGCATTACAAAGCTTTTTTCCTTGTTTGTCTCGCCTTGTGTTTTGACCCTTTGCTTAGTTGATAGTTTCCATTGTCTCGCCGGCTGTCCTGACCATTTGCCCGTTTTGACGGTAAAGTCTAGATCGGATATGAGGCTGGCTGGAAGTGCAATATGCACATCACTATATTTTTTAATACACTATATAACAATAATTAATAAAATACAATAAATGGGAAATTTAATAAATGATATAAATAATTCTTGTTAATTTCTGGCCACAACTGTATCCGATCTAGCAACAACCCATTTTGACTACGTATTTTGGATTACCTTTATGCTTCTGTTTGCTACCTGTTTGATTGTTGTCTTCCTGACCACACTTGTTAATAAACTGCATGTGGATCTTCATCTCTGTTGTCTAGCGTCCCTCTGTAACACATAGCTACTCTAATTGCCAAAGATAAAACAGAAAAAAGACAAAAAAACATGTAATATATATATATATACAGTTGAAGTCAGAATTATTAGCCCCCCTTTGATTTTTTTTTTCTTTTTTAAATATTTCTCAAATGATGTTTAACAGAGCAAGGAATGTTTCACATGTCTGATGATATTTTTTCTTTCAGAAAAAGTCTTGTTTGATTTATTTCAGCTAGAATAAAAGCAGTTTTTACTTTTTTAAGGAACCATTTTAAGGTCAAAGTTATTAGCCCTTTTAAGCTATTTATTTATTTATTTTTTTTGCGATTGTCTACAGAACAAACCCAACTTGCCTAATTACCCTAACCTGCCTAGTTAACCGAATTTACCTAGTTAAGCCTTTGAATGTAACTTTAAGCTGTATAGAAGTGTTATGAAAAATATCTGGTAAAATATTATTTACTGTCATCATGGCAAATATAAAGTAAATCAGTTATTAGAAATGAGTTATTAAAACTATTATGTTTAGAAATGTGTTGAAAAAATATTCTCTCTGTTAAACGGAAATTGGGG
>CAIGQZ010000217.1:3407688-3417835 GCA_903798205.1 Danio tinwini | reverse complement strand
ACTGCATCTTCTGTGCTCCTGTTGCCACGGTAGGCAAACTGATGTGGGTCCAGTGTGGATGGCAGAGAGTCTTTCAGATGTGCCAGGACCAACTGCTCGAAGCACTTTATGATGATGGGTGTGAGTGCTACCGGGCGGTAGTCATTCAGGCATGTTGGGCTGGAGTGTTTCGGCACTGGCACAATAGAGATGGTTTTAAAGCATGTTGGCACAGCTGCTAGGTTAAGGGACAGGTTGAAAATGTCTGTGAATACCCCAGCGAGCTGTTCTGCACATGCTTTGAGGACATGCCCAGGAATACCGTCTGGTCCAGCAGGCTTACGCACATTGATTCGACTCAGTGCGGTGTAGACTTCTGAGGAGGTGAGTGTAATGGGTGAGTGGTCGGTTGAGGAAGTGATCCTGATGTAGGGTTCATTATTGTCTCTTTCAAAGCGGGCATAAAAGTCATTAAGCTCGTTCAGGAAGGAGACATTTGTGGCTGTGGGTGTGGAATGGCTGGGTTTGTAGTTGCTGATGGCCTGTATGCCCTGCCACATGCGCCGAGGATCAGAGTTGGAAAAGTGCTCCTCTAGCTTTAGCTTGTAGCAGTGCTTGGCCTTTTTGATGCCCCTCTTCAGATTAGCCCTGGAAGTGCTGTAGGCCTGTGCATCCCCTGATCTGAAGGCAGTGTTGCGTGCCTTCAGCAGGAGGCGCACCTCCTTGTTCATCCATGGCTTTTGATTTGGGTATGTGGTGATCTGTTTCTGGGTTGTTACACTGTCAATGGTGGTGTTGATGTATTCCAGAACAGAGGAAGTGTAGCTGTTAATGTCTGTGTGAGAGCCACATGTGGCCTGGGAAGCAAACATACTCCAGTCTGTGTGTTGAAACCTGTCCTGGAGTGTGGAGTCTACCCCCGCTGGCCACACTTTGATGGTCCTCACTGATGGCTTCACACGGTTGATGAGGGGTGAGTATCGGGGGGTGAGGAACAAAGAAAGGTGATCTGATTGACCCAGGTGGGGGAGGGGGGTAACAGCATAGGCTTCAGCCATGTTTGTGTATACCTGGTCCAAAGTCTTGTTTCCCCGTGTGTGACAGAAAATGTTTTGATGGAATTTGGGGAGCACTGTCTTTAAGTTTGAGTGATTAAAATCCCCCGCAACAATAAAAGCAGCCTCCGGGTGAGCAGTCTGTTGTTTGCTGATGGCTGCATGAAGTTCATTCATAGCAAGCTTTGCATCAGCATCGGGTGGAATGTAAGCAGCGATTATAAAGGTGGAGGTGAACTCCCGTGGCAGATAAAACGGTCTGCATTTGACCATCAGAAATTCCAGGTTAACAGAGCAATGTCTCCCAACGATGACAGAGTTTGTGCACCACGCTTTGTTAATATAAATGCATAATCCTCCGCCTCGGGTCTTACCGGAGTCATCCGCCGCTCTGTCTGCTCGGAATGTCTGATGCTCAGTTAAAGATACAGCGTTGTCTGGTATCCTGCTGTTTAGCCATGTTTCTGTGAAAATCATGACATTACAGTTCCATAATCTTTTGCTGTGGTTGATGCGCAGTCTAATCTCATCCATTTTGTTCACCAGGGACCGTACATTGGCGAGGAAGATGCTGGGTAAAGAGAGCCGGTGTGGTGTTAGCTTTAGCTTAGCTCTTAGCCCGCCGCGCTTCCCCCGCCTTTGTTTACGTTCGCGTCGCCGTCTCCGAGCACTTCTGCCCGGCCGGACAGAGCACTCAGCCTCGGGTGTCCTGGCGATCTCTGGGATGAGTCGTAGATTGCTGATAAAACTGTCCGAAATGCACAAACCAATATCCAAGATCTCCTGTCGGGTGTACGATGTAAAGGCATTACTGTTCTGCACGAACAGACCCGAAATGAGCAGGAAAAATACTGCAAAATTGCAGAAACTGGAGAGACGCCGAGCCTCGCGATGTGTACGCGCCGCCATCTTGGTCTATTGGTCTATATATATATATACTGTGTATATTGCATTACATTT
Organism: Danio tinwini; assembly: GCA_903798205.1. Lineage (NCBI taxonomy): Eukaryota > Metazoa > Chordata > Actinopteri > Cypriniformes > Danionidae > Danio > Danio tinwini. The sequence continues at coordinate 3,415,841 of CAIGQZ010000217.1, read as the reverse complement.
TTTAGTTGAATCAAATAAACTTTTCTAGTTATCTCACATCAATCAAACAGACAAAAATATTAGGGTAACTATAACTGATTAACTTATTAAAATAAGTTGAAGTAACAAAAAAAATAGTTGTGACTTTTTGTCATATTTGTTAAGGTTATTGCAGACTGAATTTGAAATTTTCGTCTGTAATGTTCACACGTAAAAAAATAAATTCAACCTCATGTTGTGATTCGAAACTTTTGTCCATCATAAAAAATTTCGATCCGGGTTAGATTTTTTTGGCTTTTCACATCCGAAAAAACAATTTGAGGGGTGTTTTGACAGTTCAGAGCCACTGTACAAGCGAAAAGCTAAATACAGAATGGTGTCATTTGAACTACAGATACCTTTATGACAAACACAGTGCATAAAATAAAACAAAATATGGCGGACAGTTGAGAACCCCTATATGCTGCTTTCATTGACTGGCGCATCTCTGCCCTGCTGCTGTTTGGTGTGTGTGTGTGTGTGTGTGTCTATACATTAGACGTACTGCCCATAGACACTAAAAAGCCTGGTCTGCTTTCATTCCGTTGCTTCCACACGTCAACGCAGCCGCCATCTATTATAATGTTTATAGGTACTGCCAGTGTCTGTTGAGGATTTTTTTTACATATGTTAACGTGAATGTGAAAGGTATCACAAGCAATGTATCAAAATTCTACTGATTTCCTGAAATAAACGTTGAATTTTGGGATAATCCAGGGCAGCTCTTTGATAATGAGCTGAACTCTTCGTCCTCTCTATGCAGTATTGGATGAACATAATGTGCAGCCTATACCTATTGTACTTTGGAGAAGAGAGGGGTATCACTGCATGAACTGACTCCAAAATTGTGTTTTTTCGTAATGGATTATTTAATACACATCAGACTCAGTGTGCAAGGTTTGTTTACGTGATGAATTTTTCGCATACAAATATGAAAAAGCGCATATAAAAATTTCTGACTTCAGCGTGCAAAGACCTTTACAGTGTATAAAATGTACTTAAATTGTTTACAAATAATGGGATAATGAGCTGATGTTTATCCACTAAGAACTTACTTTAAACGTTTTTAAAGTTCAAATTAAAAAAAAAAAAAAGACAACATAATATATTTTTTACACAATGTAGCCATTAATAATTAGAATATGAACAGCTCACTGAATCATTGGTTCACTTGATTTGATAAAATGCAAACTCAGAAAGGAAACACTGTGTGTTGATTGAAAATTGAACAGTTCTGCGTGGTTTTATACTGTAGGTAATAGTTTTGTTGGCAAAACTGACCAAAAACAGACAAAATTGTAATTCCTTGTCTGAAATTCAACAGAATATAAAATGTGTATTTATTGAACAGCTATAAATGCCTGTGCTCTTGTTATTCAGGACAAAAATTCTGCACTCATTGCTTGCGTAATGTTACTTAACTATGTCAAATGATACAAATATTGTATAAAACAAAAGTTGGTAACATTTTACTTGAAGGGGTGTTCATAAGACTGTTATAAACCTGACATGAGACTTGTGAATGGGATGTTATGCATGCTTATAACAAATCTCATTTAGTGTCATTCGCTCAGTTATGTATGACATTTTAAATGCAAAGATGACGTTGTTTGTTACAACGTGACCTAAACAAATACATCACAAGCTGTTTTTGTCTTTGTCATGAAAACTTCACATTACCAAGACAACAAAACTTGTCATAAATCTATCATAAACATGATTGTCATGAAGCCATTATAAATGTAATGAATTTTATAACACCGTCATTGATTTTTTTTTTTTTTACCTCAACTACAGTGGTACAAACTGAATTTGCCATTACAATGTCATTAAATATTAATGACGCTCTAAAAATGATTGGACAGAGAAATTACACTATTAATGAGACATTTTAATGACAAATACAGAAAACTATTTAGGACACAATTAAGGTGCCGCATGACAATCTTGTTTATGACAGATTTATGACAACTTATGTTGTCTTGGTAACGTCAAGTTGTCATGACAAAGATGAAGATTTGTTGTGATGTATTTGTTTATGTCAAGTTCATTTATTTATACATTTTTCTTTGGCTTATTCCCTTATTTATCAGGGGTCACCACATAGGAATAAACCACCAACTACTCTAGCATAGGTAGAGCAGCTACTCTAGCAACTCTCACATTCACACACACACACACACACACACACACACACACACACACACACACACACACACACACACACACACACACACACACACACACAAACACACACACTAAGGCCAATTTAGTTTATCCAATTCAACTTTAGAGCATGACTTCGGGCTGTAAGGGAAACCAGAGCACCCGGAGGAAACCCACCCAGAAATGCCTCCTGGCCCATCCAGGACTCGAACCAGCAATCTTCTTGCTGTGAGGCAACAGTGCCAACCATTTTGTCAAGTTGTCATAATGTCATCCTTGCATTTAAAATGACATAACTGAGCAAATGACACTTAATACCAGCTGTCATATGCATGAATAAATCTCATTCACATTTGTCATGACATGTTTCTTGCCATAATTATAAAGGTCTCATGTCTTATGAACAACCTTAAGTAAAGTGTTACCCAAAAGTGTTTTTTTATAGAACTGCACTGCTTCTATAGGCATCATCAAGCAGTGAGGCACTGCTTTGCATCCTGTTTGTCACCAAGCAACTACAATATCTAAATTGTAAGATGACAACTGATTAGTAATTAATTATATAACCTTGTTAAATCAACAATCCTATATATATATATATACACACACACACACACACACACACACACACACACACACACACACACAATTATAATAATTATGAGCAAAAACAAGGTTTTTAATTCCATTAACAGTATCTGAAGACAGCACTACTCTTTCATTGACAGTGACGAGGGGAAGCTGGACCTAACACAAAGCAGCTTTGATGGAAAAGCTTTTACGACTGTTTAGGGAGAGCTGACATCTTCATGCCACAAGATTGTCTGAGTGCAAAGCTTTTTGTGCATAAAGATTCTGCAGTGAGACTGGAGATAAGGATGAATGCATTGTTTGACCATTTCTTTCATTATTATAATGTTTGGATTAAATAGGTTGGTTGGACAATATGATTATTATTATTACTAGGTTTACATTTGATAATTATTGTATTCAGGTTTGAGTATTTGCTTTTGTATACTATTCATGTATATTTTACTATTTCAATGTATATTGCATATTTGCTTTATTGCTTTAGATTTGGTGAATGAAGACTTTTATTCTGTCGTATTCGGGATTAAAGTCAGCCAGGTAGTAGGCGGGGCAGTAAGGGAAGAGGAAACAATTTTCAGACGGTGAGTTTGTATGTGGTGACGGGTGCTACTGATGAGAATGGAGCTGTTTCACTGATTTGATGGCACAAGATGTGATAAAAATAAACAATGAGAAAAGGATTCACAATGGACTCACGCGTCATTGTTTACTACGCGTTATTGTATTACAATATTGAGTTACCCCCACCCCCACCCCCCAAAAGTATTACTTTTGAGTTACTTTTTCGTTACTTTTCCTTGGCTGAGGTTTGATCTCTTTCAGCAGGTTTTTTTTTCACCTTTTTTATTGAGAAGCTCTGAATTTAACAACCACCTATATATTATATTTTAAGAACTTTCTGGACCCAGAGCTATACATGCTGTACTGTATATACAGATTAGTGAAGGCATGTAATGTCTTTGCTACTTTTGAAAGTTTTGTGTTGTTAGTAAAGTAAATTCACTGTCCTTTGAAATAAAGATTGCAATAAAACCTAAGAGTATTAACATATAATAATTTATATTGAGGCAAAAACAGATTTTTAACCATTAAAATGTTTAATAACAAAATGAACAGTAAGACGATAAAAAACCCCAAATCAAAATAATCAATAATAATGTGTGTGTCTGTGCTGCTTTTAAAGTCCATGTAATCAGTTCTGAAAAGCTTCAGCTGTCTGTGTTAACAATCAGCAGACAACCGGAACAGGTGTGAATGTGTGGTGCATGGCTGGATCTGTAGTCCATGTAACGGCAGATTTGTAGCTCTTTAGTGATTGTTTTCAGATCACTGGTGATTGTGATAGATATGTTTCAATTTGCATTGTAATAGTGTTTGGTTTTTTCACAATATATATTTTTTTTTTTTACAAATGTGACATTGTGTAAATATTTGGTGTATTTTTTTTTTATCAATTTAATGTGGAATAATTTGGCAGAAATTTTTCTAAAGATCTAAAAGGTTTATACCTAAAGATTCCATCTCGGCACCTTAAAGCAGTGGTCCCCAACCTTTTTATCACCACAGATCGTTAATGCTTGACAATTTTATTGCAGACTGGTGGGGGTGGGGGAATTAGGGGTTTCATATGTTGCTAGGTGACCATCAACCGTTTTCTCAGAGGATGACAAGCTGACAAAACATTGCTGCAGCTCTGACACAAATTTTATTCATGGAGAAAATTACAAATTCAATTCAATTCATCTTTATTTCTATAGCGATTTTACAATGTAGATTGTGTCAAAGCAGCTTCACATAGAGGATTATAGTAAATTGACACAGTGTCAGTCCAGTTTTCAGAGTTAAAGTTCAGTTTAGTGTAGTCAAATTTTCACTGCTGAAAGTCCAAACACTGAAGAGCAATTCCATTGATGCACAGCTCCACAAGTCCTGAACAATGCAAGCCAGTGGCGACATGGCCAAACATCTTGTGCAGAGCTGCAGTCTAGGCGCCGAAGGCTGAAGATCGCTGGATGTCCATCGTGGAAAGCACTGCAGTGTTTGGGTGCTATTTGTTTGTTGCGGATAATTAGTCAACCGAAATGTGTATATTCCATACAAGCTGAAGCTGATCGGTCAGTTCTTGTCACGTGACGTGAGGTGCGCTTACAGCATTCATTTAACTGGGTGCGTCTGGAAGGTGCGAGCGTGTCACGCCATTGGAAATAACGAACTTGCAGAAGCTCAAGAAAAGAGGCGATATGTGAACGGCCCCTAAAAGGCCGACATCATTTGCAATCTCCAGCAGTTGATCTTCTTGCACAAACATGGTGGATTCAGCTGATTTGTTGACAAATGGGTTGCGGATCCTTTCCTTGGCAGTTTGTAGGTCCTTCACTGGGCCATTTTCCCTTCACAAAATAATTTAAATAATAATAACTTTTCAAAGATGTCTGTTTCTTACTCATTTTTTTCTGCTTGTGGGTTAAATTTGGCCACTCAAGTGACCGAGATGTAACCGAGAGAATACGGTCATTTTTCAAAGTAAAAGATTTTTTAAAATAAAAGATCGTTCAGACTCAGATAATAAATAAAATGGAAATAATTAATGATTTCTTGTGCGGCCTGGTACCAATTGATCTACAGACCAGTATGCGGCCCAGTGGTTGAGGACCACTGCCTTAAAGATACATATAGAATTTTAAAAGTAAAAATATGTACCTTTTGTTTCTGTATTTCTGAAAGTGCAAAAGTACAAGACACAACCGAACTTCACCTATATGCTATGTAGAATGCATGACCTGATAGAAATACTCCAAAAGGGTTGTTTAAGGCCATTTATAGAAACTCTTTCCTTTGCAGTCTGTTTAAAAATTGTAAGAAACCTTTACAATAACCACACATGTCTTTAATATATATGGCAATAGTAACTTTTTCAAAACCCGCAGAACAAAGTGTCCCTGTCACTATTTGTGCTTTAGTTGGCATTGTTAGGTATGGGTTCTCTAACTTTCCCTTCATACTATGATTTATGCTCTGTTAAATTCACAATTCATCATGGTTTGTGCTTTTCATTATTTCAAATGCCACGTTTGGAATATTTGCCAAACATTTCTGTAAAAACCCAAAGCAAGTGCTACACTGCAGTTCAGGCGAGAAACACGCGCCACTGGAGGCTTCTGCTAACCAGCAAGGTTTGGCGGTGGAACAAACAAGCTTTATTAGGAAAACTAAAAAAACAACACAATTACTGCCTTGTCACAGGGAATGGCATATCAAACTCTTATACTTCTTGTATGGTTTGCACAGGTCAATACAACCGGCGACAAGTAGAGTGTCAAGAAAAGTGCAACCCAAACAAAACATGAATGAGCCGTTCCAACATAAACTCAAAATGCCATAAAAACCAAGCATATGATATATGCAGGCCTTAAAGGCAGTCCTGCATCCACTCCAGCCAACCCAAAATCTAATCATCACTTACTTTATGGACAAGTCAAGCACGCTGCAGGTGGCGTGTCGTAAGCCACCCTCGCTCCGGCCAGACCCCCCAATATAACACCTCTTCTGTTCCACAATTCAGAGCCAGGCATTATGGCTGCCCGTATTCCTCCAGACAAGGCATTAAATAAAGCTCAGGGCCTGTGACAGCTGGGATGTGGGTGTGTAGAGAGGCCTTGTTGGGCCAGAACATTGTTGTATATGACTGGACTGGTCATTGGAAAGTTTTGACGCATGCCTTGAAACTGGTTGTTTGATACATGTACTATAAGAAATTAATGCATCCTTACTGTTTTTTTAATGTATTATTTGTATGTTACAAAATACAAGAGAAAACAAGACATTGGTAGAAAGAAAGAATGAAAGAAAGAAAGAAAGAAAGAAAGAAAGAAAGAAAGAAAGAAAGAAAGAAAGAAAGAAAAAAAAGAAAGAAAGAAAGAAAGAAAGAAAGAAAGAAAGAAAGAAAGAAAGAAAGAAAGAAAGAAAGAAAGAAAGAAAGAAAGAAAGAGAAGAAAAAAAGAAAGGTGTATAAATAAGAAAATTTGGCAAACTTAAAAAAAAATTATTTACTTTTATTTCATAATCTATATGTATTATTATTATTAGCCACAGACATAATATAATAACCTTATCAGTTTTAACTTCACTGCAATACACTTGTCATGAAAACACTCTTACAGAACTCCAAACTTCTGGACGTTTTATACATCATTGGGTTCATACTGCGGACATACATTAGGTTTGCTAGCCTAACCACATTTAACCCTACAGTTGCACAAATGTCTGGTATTTCTGGAATGCTCTCCGTTGAGACTTCTCTGTCTGTAAGCTGGTATTTTAAATTGCATTCAGGGTGTTAAACCCAACCAGACACAAACACGCAGTCTTATCATAAGCCAACAACTTCAGTCTGGGCCATAACTGATCATATAGATGAAGCCTATTGATCAAACAGTCCTAAACAAGGTCTTGTCTGTAGACAAGAAGATCAACTCAATATTCTCTGGTGATAATGACTGGAGCCACTCCGTCTTATCGTCTTGTCCATCTACTTAACTCTGATTAGAAACTGTTTACAGTTTGCTGGATGAAATTTACAGCCTGTTTAAATAGATGATATTGCAGATGAGTCTCTAAGCTAATGATGCGAGTTGGATTTAATCCTGTTTTATTGCAGCTTGATGTTAACTAGTTTAGATCTGTGCCAGTTTAGATCAATAGCCAACATAATGTGGTGCTTAGAGAGAGAATTCTCCACTGGAAGCTGGCAGAGCAGGGTGTGTGGTGGAAAGTTTGCTTGTATGAAGTGAATGTTTTTGTAGCCCAACTGGAGCCTTTACAGCCCAGTCTGACTGCCTCCACATGGCAGGGGGTCTCTGACCCTGTAATGGCAACAATTACAGCTGATTCACACAATCCCGTCCAATGTGCTACAGCTGGCTGACTTAGCTGTCAAATCCGAGGATGCAAAGGATGCAAAAGTTGCCATGTTTGGTGACTACTATTAGGGCTGGGTACTGAAACCTGGTGGCAATATGGCACTGGTATATGAACGGGCAGTGTAACTACATTTCTCAGTAGCATGGCGGTAGTGTCGCTACTTTATAAATCAAATAGCTTTTCAGTAGCGAAGCTATTTTTTAGTCAAGTAGCGCAGTAGTGTCCACACAAGCTACATTTACTGATTGCGGATCAATAAGTGACAGCACTGGCATTCACAGAACTGTAAGGCCAGTGTCTAGCCGATGAAAATAAAGCTATATGATGACAAGAATGACGATTTCTTCTTCTACCTGTTTTTCGGTGGTCGACAATTAACTTTTTGGTGCGTTACTGCCACCTCTCACTTTGATCGGTGATGTCACCAACCATGACTGAGGGAAAGGAGGTCTATATAT
>CAIGQZ010000217.1:3373876-3385276 GCA_903798205.1 Danio tinwini | reverse complement strand
CCATCCATCCATCCATCCATCCATCCATCCATCCATCCATCCATCCACACGAACGCGCACACATACACCACTAGGCTTTATAATATTTAATTATATAGTAACATAATATCAGTATGCTTATAATAATTTGTTTGTTGTAAAGCTGGTGTTTTGTTTTGCAAGCTGGTGTGAATAATGTAAACACGTTTCTTCAACAAAAAGCCAAACTTAAAAGTGAACTAATCTTAAAGTAAGTTTTTTTATTTTTATTTATAATCTTATATAACTGACAAATAGTATCTTTAATTTGGTAATGGCAAAAAGTATAATATGTAAATAATATATATATATAAAGAATGTAAAATAGCTACACATTCAGGCTAAATGTGTGAATTATTTAAAAATAAATGCAAATAAATCCAGCTCTTATCATTAAAATTATGTAACAACAGCTCATTAAAATTATGAATGCTTCACACTAATCACTGCAGCTTTTTCTCAACCAATTGGTAGATTAGATTAAAATCATTAAAAAAAAACATTAAATTAACAGCATAAGCTAAAAAGCATATTACATCATGTAAAAAGAGCTTTTTAAGGTCAACAATATTTGTTTTTTCACTTAAAAATAAAGATGCAGGAGGGGAAAAACAAAGAAACTATTATTTCACTCAAATAACAGTTTACTGGCTACCATTTCACTTTAAACTTTTTAACTTAGTTACCATGAAACACATGTAAGTTTAATACTCTGAAATAAATATTATAATAGTGATTTTGTAGTATTTTTATGTCTCAAAGTTGCAAAAGAATATAGGATAAACAGTTTTTGGTGTTCTTTTATATGTACTGTAACTAGTCTTCTGCATCTACATGGTGTGTGCGGGTGTGTGTGTGGTTCACTCACATATCTTCAAGACTGCTGCTAGAGTTTAACAGCAGCTTGTCGTTTTGCCGTTCTGTGTAATGGGGCATATCAGACATCAGAGCTTAGTTATTAAGAGGGATTAGGGCGGTAATGAAAGGTTACCTGTCTGTCTCCACAGGTATATTTCACCACCAGATTTAGCTATAACATACCAGGTCATGCAAAAGTGCAAAGACAAACTTGCCCTCCTCCAATGGATTACGCCTTCCTGTTCTTCCTTCTGTTGAAAGCACAAATAAAGCACAATGAACAAATGCAAAAATTCTGAGCATTCTCCTATTCCATCTATTCTTAATCTTTCACACTATTCTCCACTGCTATTCATTTGTTCTACTTTGTTATATGTCAATGAGGATCCCATTCATCCAAAAGAGTTGCCAGGATTCTTGGGAATGTGACACATGGCTCGGAAAACAGGCTCTGTTGCTCTTTTACAATGTAGACAAAGTAGGCAAAAATGCAATCTCGATAAGTTGTTAACCCATTTGTGCCCAAATTGAAAAAAAATGGTTTCATGCATATATCCTTGTCACAGTTTTTCTCAGTCGCTTTGGTGCATTTCTTACAACACTATTTACATTTGCACAACAGTTAATTCATTTCTCAAAACACTTAGTCATTTGTGCACATCATAGTAGCAGTTTCTCATTCCTTCCAGCAAATTGCAAATGCTTTTGGACATGCATCAATTGCTTTCATACAACTCTCTGCTGTTTTATAACATTATCATTTGCTTATGTCATGTTAGTCAAAATTAACTAAACTTGTTATGCTGAATAGTCATTCCATATAAAACTAGTAGTCCTCATTTCATTACTTGAGTCATTACATGCAAAAATGTTGAACTAGTTGTCAAAATCTGTCAAGCTCATTTTAATTAAAAACTAAATCTTTTTTCATTCTAAAAATGTCTTCTAAATTGAACAATTTCATGAAGCATTTACAGACCTGTGTATGTTGTAGGTTCAGTTCCAATATGTACTGCAATATTGTTTACAGTTGTGCACAGTTCTACCCAAAGAAGGTTTATGTTGTTGTAAATAAGGGTGTATTTATTATTTTGCACAATGCTGTGAATAAATTAGAATTGTAAAGAGCAAATGCAGTAAAAATGTGAAACATTCATATTCAGTGTCTTGTACTCAGATAACTCACTAAATGCAGTGATGTCTAACTTTACTGTAGCTTTCAAATGGCTGTGTAAATAGTATATAGTGCTGTCTTGATCATTTTCAGGACGTGTCACCAAAATCTGACTTTTTTTGCATTGGAAAAAATGTACAGAGTAAAGTGTCATAATGAAAACATGACAAAGCCATTTGACTATCTTGTTCATAAACAATGGTGGCAGGACTTTGCATTTTGATGATACTGACAATTTCATTGACATGAATACTCGCTTTTGAGGAATGAGCTCTCCATTTTGAGCAAGTGACACGCTTTTGCATGAACTGTTGTGCAAATGTAAATAGTGTTATGAGAAATGCACCAAAGCCACTGAGAAAAATTGTAATAGCATCCTATATGAACATGTTTTGCATTTATTTTCTCCATTTTTTTTCAAGAAAATCACATTTGAATATGTGAATATGTTGTAAGCATCGTTCAATGTAAAAACTGAATAGGAGGAGAACATTTGGCATCCTAACTTAAAACAACTGCTTTCAACAGATTAATTCATATTCATAAACACATTTATTACTTTGAAAACCAACTGATATGAACTCCCCAAAATTATCACATAGTTTCATGAATATAAAAACACAGAGAACTAATGCATTTGTCTTACAGTGATGAACCACACTAGTTTCCCCAACAGACTATTGTGTGTCAAAAAGATGAATGAAAAAAGTTGATAATTATAATTATTTCAATATTTTGGGTTTCAGTGACCTGATTCTTTGCTTGTGTGTGAACGAACAGCCAAACCATGTAGAAAAAGCAGCGATTTAGGCAATACCCATGTCTGTGTGGACAGCAGGGCTTAAGGTTGGGACTGAATTTGGTTGTAGTTTTGTGTTTTTATTCAGTTATTCTGCTTTTTAATAGCAGAAGGTCATTATTCTCTGTGTTATTTTAAATCTTTGTGGGAGAGGAACCAGTAGGAGAAGTTAATTTTACTCTGACGGTTTTGCTGTGTCTACTTTAAAGTAAAGATATTAGCTAAAAAGTTAATTTTAAATGGGTTATTGTGAAAGCATAATAGCCCAATAACCTTGATTTATTAACTCATTAACACATTATTATTCCTAATTCGCCATTACTTATTTACTTATTTGCCCACCGGCAATTATAGTTGCTGCTCGAGCATTTGTCAAACTATACACACAAAACTTTAGACCTCTTAAACGATTTGTTTTGTTTGGATGAATCTAAAGACCTTTAGGATTATGTTGATGTATATTTGTAAATAAACAAAAAATAATATTAAAATGAAAATTGCCTTTATTTGGGAGGAAGTTGAAGGCCTTTTTCTTTCCTGAAATCTTTTATTTGGTTGTTTGCTTGCATGTCATTGAGAAATTAAACATGGATAACATGTAGAAAATTACTTTTAAAAGGAAAATGTCAACTATGAACTTATGCAACTATAGTTGCTGGTGGGCTTAAATGGGTTAATGCTTCCAGATTTAAAAAAGTATCCCAACAATGACTGAAGCCACAGAAAATTAGACGGTCCATTAAATGACATAACATATTCGGCCGATACATTTTCAGTTGCCGAAAATTCAGTAAATCTCTAATATCAACACACATTTATATATCTATTGTTGCACATTTCTGCTGTGTGACTGGCTCTTCAGATCATTATAGAGTAAAAAAGTCTAGAGCTTATCATTGTTATTGACATAAATTTGAGCATTTATGCTCAAATTTAATAAGCATGTGCTTATTACTCCATTTTCAATATAAATAAACAATAAAAACACAGCCAAATGATTAAAGTAAGTGAAATAACTGCTAACAGAAAAGTTAGCAAAATGGATGAGTGTCAACTTTCTACAAGACAGGAAAAAACTAAAGAAATAAACAGCCATGTTTTTTTCTCTCGCTCTCTTTTTTCGCGAATGAGCTGAAAGACGTTTCCTGAATTTATGCACGAGGCGCGACAGTTTGATGGATCTGTGCAAATGTCTTTAAAAAATAAAGAAAACAAACATAAAATTAGTTTTGCGGCATAAATTTTCACCCTTTGTCAAACCCTCTGGGAATAATTGCGTTTCTCCCGACCGCTGAAGTTATGAATGGGCTCTGTTTTGGGTTTTTTTCTTCTCTCCCTGCACTAATCACTGTGTCCAATTTGCTGGAATTATGTGACTCTTTTCAGGCTCGGCTGTGAATGTTTAAACACAGAGACTTCCATCTGCAGGGATGAAGGTCCTTTGTGTGTCGTAATGGCTGATACGGAGACTGTGAAGGAATCACACAAGTTTGCTTCTCTGTGGGAATGTGAGATGTCTGTCTGTGTGTGTGTTTTGTCAATTAAGTTACTCATGTCCAGTTGGTCCTGTTGGTAGTGCAAAACATTTACAAACAGTGTGAGCCTTTTTTAACTAGTGGTTTGTCAAAGAACAAAAGCAACAAAATGAAAAAGTAACTTGAACATTGTCAGAATGCATTCGTGCTACTACAAATAGTGTTGTGGTTGCTTGTCAACACAGTACTCACCCATCTGTAGTCAGCATGGCAATAGTGAAATCAGACACGCAGCTGAACATCTGTAAGAGGTAAAAACATTGAGTATTAAATTATATACTATCGTGAAAGACAAGTTTTTGATTGGGCTACCAATGACTGAGTTCATTCTCTTAGCTTTCACAAACACTTTTCTGTCATTTTCTGCAGCAATGCCACTTAAACCCTGAGACTTTTATTATGTAAATCAGTGATAATAGATCATCTGAAAGACTCAGGGTGATGAGTGCTCTTTGGTTTAACAAAAAAAAAGTGTTACAATCAAAGCTTGTAAAATTGCAGGTTAATGGCTAGTCAAGAAAACATCTCAGAAACATCTGCCATACACATATGAAGAAAGTTTGTCTCTAAAACCTGAGTAAAATCCAGCAGATAGATAGATACTGTATCCCATAATTCACAGCTGTGGCAGAAGAAATGCTTTTAAAGATGGAAAAATGAGTAAACATAGTAAACCCTCAGCAAATATAGTAAACAGTCACATATTCGTGCATTGTGCCATTTAAAATTTGGGTTTTGTTTAACCCATGTGTAACTTTATGGAAGTCTAATAATGGAATGGCTTTAAATCAAAAATTAATAATTATAAATATTATATTAGAATATTATGTTTTGTACATTTCCTCAGATTTGAGCTTCAGAGCAAATTAAATTAAATGATCAATTTATTAAAACAGTGCAATCTTAATTACTGTATGTGGATACACTAGTATTGATCACATGGTCATTCAGAAATCATATTAATACTGGAATCAAACTATTTAGTTTTATATAGTTACTATATTTTTGTGAGTCACCATGTCAGATAACACAGTTTTAAACCCTAAATTCTTGATACATTATGGTAAAAAAAAACATCAAATTACAAATTGTTTACTCACTTTAATTGACAGAAATCATAGTCTGAACCTGGCATAATATACTGATTTGGTAATCAATACATTTATTATTATCACCAATGCTGAAAACAGAGCAAGTGTCCAAGTCTATGATATTACTTTGGATTAATTTACTGCATCCTTACTGAATATGCTGTACACTCTAAATGTCAACACAATTCATTCATGTTGTCCCAACACAAATCAATTAAGAACATAAACCAAATAAGTTGCCCCCCCCCCCCCCCCCCCACCAAAAAAAAATCTCAATAACTGTGTTGTTTCAGCCTTTTTTAAATAAGTTCTTTGAACAAGCAGCAAAATCTTTTTCTTTTTTTTTTGAGTGTACACTGTAAAAAAATGCTGGGTGCCACATAATCGATTTGTGTTGGGAAAACATGAAGAAATTAAGTTAACTTATCAATTTTTGCAAATTTAAGTGGATTGAACATAAAACAATTAAGTTGCCCCCCTCAATAAATCAAGCAGTGTGCTGTTTCAGCTCATTTTAAATAAGTAGTTTGAACAAGCAGCAAAGATCATTTTTGTAGTAAATAAGCTGTGTAAGTGTAGTAAAGAGAAGAAAAAAAAAAAGCTCTACTAACCCCATTTTTAGTCTGGCCCATGTGAAGCTTTACAGCAGAGGTCACCAATCTCGGTACTGGAGGGCCGGTGTCCCTGCAGGGTTTAGCTCCAACTTGCCTCAAAACACCTGCCTGATTGTTTCAAGTATACCTAGTAAGAACTTGATTAGCTTGTTCAGGTGTGTTTGATTAGAGTTGGAGCTAAAATCTACAGGACACCGGCCCTCCAGGAACAAGTTTGGTGACCCCTGCTTTACAGTATACCTACAACAAAAATAAGGCCCAATTAACCATACAAACAATTAAACTACATTCGTATGTCAATTACAAATCATGCTGATTCACAAATCATATTTTAACTTTTCTGAAGTATGTGTTAGCTTTTGGTACAGTCACACGGACTGAATTAGTTTTGTTCATAAATAATTTGGGCCGCTATACTTGTGGTACATTTTATATTTCCTTTTAATTACAGCATTGTTTTATATGTGAGGAAATTTAGCAATTACACATCTGGAGAGCTTGTGCACTTCTGTTTCTTTGCACTCTTCCCCCTCGGTAGCCCCTGCGGTGAGGGCTTTCTCTCAAGTGGCTTCAAGGAACGCATATCAAAGCCTAGCCATTCAAACTACATTAAAACCTCTTTAAAATTCAGACTAGAAAATGTGGATGAATAAAATATATATCTAGGCCACGTGCCTGTAGAAATTCCTTCTCGTTTTTCCTCCTTAAACTATCCTAAGCTGAACTTTGCATTGTGCAAATAAACTAGCTAGCATAATCACAAGCTCTGAACGTCTCTGAACATTAAGCATCAGGGTTTTGACTTGTAAAGCTTGTTTATGATTGAGCGGGTCTTTAACAAGTCTCTAGTTTGGAGCAAGTAGACACATCTCTCATCACAGGTGTTGTGGGGAAGGTTTTGGAGAACCTGTGGAGAGGTTGGCAGAGGGAAGGGTGGTAACTGCTTTATAGTGCAGTGGCAACATTCCTGGGGAAATAAAACCCTGTGTTAATGGAAATATGGACAGATTCGCATGAGCACAGTAAAAACTGACTGTCAGTAACATATACATGTGAATTTAACACACTATTTGACTTTCGGTCTGGGGGAGTTTGTTAAAGTGTTGTCTGAACCCAGCGTGATCTCATTAGTGGAGGTTCTTTATTGGAATCTACGGTTCCAAGTTTCTTTCTTTCTATAGTGAAACTTCTCCATTGCACAAATGGTTCTTTATAATGGAAAAACGTTCTTCATAACTTTATTCTTTATTATACAAGAAAGAAATGGCTCTACGCTTTTTACTGATATTCTTATTCACATATAAATATTAGGAAACCCAAATGGTTGTAAATTTACTTGATGCAAAATCAAGATATTACATTTTCTGAGGACCATTATGCTTGAAACAAGAACAAATACTGTTTCTGTCAATGTTGATTTCTTTTCTTAGCCAACTAGCAGATATCTGTTCTTGTTTTAATCACAAATTTACTTCATTTTGATAATTTTCACAGAAAACATGGCTTGTTGCCTTGTGTTATTTTTTCTTCCCAAGTAAATGTATCTTTAAAATGTGGTGTTAGAAATATAGACATTTGCAAAGCAAGTCAAGACAAAATACTGTTATTAAATAAAATTATCTACCTATCTAACATTTTTTTTCAGTGTGATTGGAAATACAGTAATATGTGCTTATTAATAAATTTACATTTCCATATTTTAATATTTTGAAACAGTTATTTTGTAACATTTATTTATTTTGTAAAATAAATGTAAAAACTCAGGGGTCAGTGCAAAGTTGTATTTTTTAACTTTAAAGTGTAGCAAATGCAGTACAAACTCACTAACTATGTTTACATGGACATCAGTAATCACATTATTTGCCTTAATCTGAATAAGACAATAATATGATTAAGGTGTTTATATAAGTTACTTTTTGAATGTTCCTTTCATGATCTCGTTTTCCATGTTAAAGCACATAGATCGATTAACGTCATTCCGTCACCATGCTACCACGTTTCCTCTGGAGTTTCATGTAATTTCGGGTGTTACATTTTTAATTTTTCGACTTTAACTGCAGTTTGGCACTTTCGGGAACATTTAATTCATAACCACATGATAAACTGAGGTATTGGATGCATGTACAAATTAAGCACTGCTGGAAAAGTGTTGTTTGAATGGAATTTGATACCGCATGCTGAATGAAAAAGACAAAAAACTCTGCATTTGGCGATGTGTGTGTCTAGGGTCCTTTACTGACTCAGTAGATGCAGAGAATAGTGTCAAACAGCCATGCGTGTATGAAATGTCCTATCACAAAACCAGGGCTTAATTTGTACCAGAACATGCCAGATCCAGAATCTCTGAAATCTGATCTGGCACCTCATTTTACCAATCCCCCTCCTCAACCACCCTCCTCCCCCGTTTGCTGTTAACTTTCACTTTATTCCACAACTCCCCAACCCTCCTCACTTTCATCCGCAACACCCCCGCCCTGCTCTTTTTCGTCCGTGACACCTCTCCGTCATCCACCGACCACACCAAGACCCCCCCACCCCACTCCCGCTCTCCACTTTCATGCCCGACACATCTCCATCCTTTGGTAACATGCCGGATCCGTTATACGGATCTGTTCCGGGACTTTGCAATTAACAAATTAAGCACTGCGCAAAACACAGTGAAAAGTCCTACATGATGGTAATAGTTTGACTGTGGTGTTTACATGTCTGTACAGCACTTCAATAATGCAACTAAAATCACCATGTCTACACATCTTAATCCGATTTCTATTTAGTCCAATTATGACCTTAATCATTCATTCATTCATTCATTCATTTTCTTTTCGGCTTAGTCCCTTTATTAATCTGGGGTCGACACAGCGGATGAACCGCCAACTTATCCAGCATGTGTTTTTACGCAGCGGATGCCCTTCCAGCCGCAACCCATTTCTGGGAAACATTCACACACACTCATTCACACTCATACACTACGGACAATTTAGCCTACCCAATTCATCTATACCGCATGTCTTTGAACTGTGAGGGAAACCGGAGCATCCGGAGGAAACATGACCTTAATCAGATTAAATTAATTAAAAATCGTTGTTTACATGGTAGACTCTTAATCAGAGTATTGTCTTAATCATATTAAAATCTGATTATTGGTGTCCATATACATGTACTCATTGTCTGCTTTGTATAATTGAAATTTAGAGAACTGACATATTATTAATTGCATATCATAACCTAAGCTACATGCTTTTAGTCATCCCTCATTCACCTGCTCGTGTACAGCTAGACCCACACCCACACACCTGCATGTGCTGTATTAGATCAGTATATTGTTTTCTACCTGAGCCAGCCCTGGGGCAGGTTGTA
The DNA here is from genome assembly GCA_903798205.1 of Danio tinwini. Lineage (NCBI taxonomy): Eukaryota > Metazoa > Chordata > Actinopteri > Cypriniformes > Danionidae > Danio > Danio tinwini. The sequence continues at coordinate 3,375,830 of CAIGQZ010000217.1, read as the reverse complement.
CAGTAATGTTGTAGGGCTGGGATGACATAAGCCAGCTGGGATATGAGATCACTCTGAACAAAGAGTGTGTGTGTGTGTGCGTGTAGGCCTTTGATCTGGTTTGGCTGAGGGCACCGCTGTGACATGTTCACTCAAGTTACCACATATACACTCTTATCACTCTCTGCAAAACATAAGTAGGTCAGTAAACAGAAAAAAAAAAAGCATAATAGTTTTAATAACAGTTTTCATAATAACAACTCATTTTGAAGTTGATCACATTTACACATTGATGATTTTCCCTGCTAATGACACTTTGACTTGACTAAAAGCAGACTTAATTTTGTAAATCCAATAGAGATTTATAATGAGGCTGGGTCAACTTAAATGCGATAGATGTGATACTAGCAGTGTTGGGCACGTTCCTTTAAAAGAGTAATTAGTTATAGTTACTAGTTACTTCTCACAAATAGTAACTGACTTAGTAACTGAGTTACATAATTATACAAGTTACTAATTACCAGGGAAAGTCAATATTGCATTACTTAAAAAAAAATCTAATTTGTCAAATGACTATAAAATAAATATAAAGCATTGCACTCTAATCTACACTATTGTTGTTGTGGGACAGTGTGAGAGATAATGGCAGCATGTCCTCAACTATATATCTAGATATTATTTTGTTTAATTCTGTCTGAGTAATAAGTCTTTGCGGTGGTGAAAAATTAAGTTTTATTTGCTTTGACGTCGTAGCTTTATCTCCTCCTTTGGTAGAAGAGCTCACCTTATCACTAGCGTAGCCACTAATTTTGTGGCGACATGTGATGACGTGAGGTGATTCATTAGATTAGAAATACTCGTCACTGATGCAGAGAAACGATACATAAACATTCTTGCCTTTCACCTCAACGAGGCAAAAGTAGTGCTTAAATTTTGCGTTTGCAAACGCTACCTTTGTACTTGTTGGATTTGTCATCGTTCGGACTCCTTGTCATTGGTGTGTGCCACTGACGATGGAAATGTACTCTACAGTATCTAAGCCCATTATCACGTTCACAGACACACCAATCGTCATCACTGGCTGGTTATATGTCCCACCTCAGTCCTGAACCCCCCCCCCCCCTCTTAATTATAGTAGCGCACATTTTATTGTCAGTAATGGTAACGGCGTTGTAACGGAGAAAACAGCAATTCAATTGATTACTCGTTACTGAAAAAATGATGGCCGTTAATAACGCTGTTTATTTATATCGCTGTTATTCCCATCACTGGATACTAGACATATTAATGGGTCTTTATGTTTTTATTTAATAACTGTACTGTATATATAATAATGTACTATAATTATATGGTTACTAATATTTTGTGATTTTTAACTCATTCTGTTTAGATAAAAAGTTTTGCTGCCAACTTAAAGATGACTTTTGTTGTCGTAAGTTGTTAATGATGAACACAAATATATTTTGTGTGTGTTTAAAAACCTTTGTACTTTGGTTATATAGTTTTATTTTATTTTATTTTTTCTGATCGGAATACAAGCAACAGGCTGCATACGTAGGGTGTTTTTACACCTGCCTTATTTAGTTTGGTTGAATTGCACTAGAGTTAATTTTCCCTCTTGTTGCAGTTCGTTTTTGCAGGTGTGAATGTAGCAATCGCACTCGAGTGCGCACTAAAAGCAGACCAAAAAAGTGGACCAAGACCATCTCTTCAAAGAGCAGTTTGTTTGTGGTGAGAACATGATCTGAACTAGAACAGACCAAACCACCAAATATACTGTGCCTTTTGGACTAATCCAGCTGCCGTTGTCTGATGCGCAGTGCCTTATGGGATGTTGAGAAAAAATATTTGTTGACTGCGATTTACCAACAATTTTAAACAGAGAGAGAGGGAGAGAGAGACAGATAGAAATAGAGAGAGAGAGAAATAGAGAGAGAGAGAGAGAGAGAGAGAGAGAGAGAGAGAGAGAGAGAGA
>CAIGQZ010000217.1:3330048-3373476 GCA_903798205.1 Danio tinwini | reverse complement strand
CATACTCTCACCTATGGTCATGAGCTTTGGGTCATGACTGAAAGGACAAGGTCTCAGATACAAGCGGCCGAAATGAGTTTCTTTCGAAGGGTGGCAGGGCGCACTCTTATGGATAGGGTGAGGAGCTCTGACACTCAGAAGGAGCTTAGAGTAGAGCCACTGCTCCTTCACATCGAGAGAAGTCAGCTGAGGTGTTTCAGGCATGTCCCACAGGGAGGAGGCCTCGGGGAGGAGGTCTCTTGGCTGGCCTGGGAACGCCTCGGGATCCCCCCGGAGGAACAGGAGGAACTGTCTTGAGAGAGGGAAGTCTGAGATTCTCTCCTAAGACTGCTACCTCCACGACCCGGCTCTGGAAAAGCGGCAGAAAATAAATGAATGAATTTTAAATATACAGTATGCTAAATATTTATTTTTGAAAGAAGAAATCAACATGTCTTAATCAAGAAAAAGTTTGGAGCGCATATTTGATGCATAGGAAGTTAAAATGGGCACCTATAAATCCATTACTTTTTTTCACTAAAAGGAAATAGGCGTATAAACTACTGTTTATTGTAGTAAGTATATTAAAAGTTATATGTTATTAACTATTCATGTAAAAAAAAAATGTTTTAGGTTTTATTTATCTAATAATTCCAGTCAGCTTTTAGTGAATTTGCAATATTGTCAGAAAACACAGAACTTTTTAGTTGTTGTTATAAGTAAAAAGGCCTAAATACATGCAGGACCATTCAAATATTTTGCTCATCTCCAACTATTGACAGCAGATCTCTTAATGAGAGAGAAGGATTTGCATTTATGATAACTTCACTGCTCTATTCATTTAACCTAAGAAATGTAATGCTTAGAACTTCTTTTGGTGATCACGGAGCGACAATGAATATGTGGGAGAATCAATTTAAAATATTTATGATAAATATTTGAAATATATGCATATCTTTGGATATTTTTGCATAAAATAAAATAAAATAACAATTAAATAAAATAAAATAAATGTTATTAAATATATGCACAGATCATATATAGAAACAGGTCATACTGTATATAGAAACATTGTATTCTGTAAATATACACATAAATAAAACCACACTACTGAGGCCAGAAACAATAACTAAATTGTTATTAAAAGAACACAATATTATGTTTTAAAATATTTTATGTCAGCCCAAGACAGTCACGCATACATTTACATCTGCACCCCAAGTTATTTCTGTTTGAATGCATATCCTATTGTCAAAGCCCTCTTTTTAGTTTTAATTATTGTCTCAGCGTTTTGTTACCAGTTCCCCCATTAGTCAGTGTATTTAAGTTTTTACAGTTCCTTTTGTCATTCATTGTTTGCATTTATGAGTCTGGCATTTCTGTTTGTTTATTTTATTTTTATAAATATTGTATTAATACTGGGCGGCACAGTGGCTCAGTGGTTAGCACTGTCACCTTACAGCAAGAAGGTTGCTGGTTCGAGTCCCAGCTGGGCCAGTTGGCATTTCTGTGTGGAGTTTGCATGTCCTCATGTTCGCATGGGTTTTCTCTGATTTTGCTCCGATTTCCCCCACAGTCCAAAGACATCTGCTATAGGTGAACTGAATAAACTAAAATTGTCTGTAGTATATGCGTGTGTGTGTGTGTGTGTGAGAATGGGAGAATGAATTGGGTGTTTTCCAGTACTGGGTTGAAGCTGGAAGGGCATCAGCTGTGTAAAACAAATACCGAAATAGTTGGCGGTTCATTCCACTGTGGCGACCCCTGATAAATAAGTAACTAAGCCGAAGGAAAATGAACAAATTAATGTTTTAATACTGTGTATGGATCCGCCTCTCACCTGTCCTTACACCCAACGTTACATATACACAGTAGAGTCACAATTTTACACAACCACACGCACCATACAAGGACACATACTCTTACAACAAGTGCCTACTGGCTTTCTCAGCAGAACACACATTGTGTTAACCCCTCAAACACACACACGCAAACAGACTTTTAAGCAGCTGATCCCGAGAGCCATTTGAGGGGCCAGAGCACAGTGCTGGTTGTCAACAGCTGCACGAAAGGCATTCTGGAAATTCAGCCCCCAGTGGGCACTGAAGAGACAGAACAGGTGTAGACTTTCCCCAGACACCTCCACACACACATACATACTGTATATGTTGGTATCGGTGGTTTACGGAGACTATTCACAGGCGTAATGTAGTTTTATAAAGAAAAAAACTACTGATTATGTGGGATTAACCCTGAACCCAACCCTGTGGCAAAATTTAAATGTCAAAACACACCATTAAGTACAGTTGAAGTCAAAATTATTATCCCTCCTGTGAACTATTATTTTCTTTTTCAAATATTTCCCAAATGATGTTTAACAGAGCAAGGACTTTTTCATAGTATTTCCTATACTATTTTTGCTTCTGGAGAAAGTCTTATTTTTTATTTTGGCTAGAGTAAAAGCAGTTTGTTATTTTTTTTGAAAACCACTATAAAGTCAATATTATTAGTCCCCTTAAGCAACATTTTTTTTCGATTGTCTACAGAACAAACCACTGTTATACAATGACTTGTCTAATTACCCTAACTTGCCTAATTAACCAATTAAACCTTTAAATGTCACTTTAAGCTGAACACTAGTATCAAAGATAAAAGAAATCAGTTATTAGAGATGAGTTATTAAAGCTATTATGTTTAGAAATGTGGTAAATGTGTTAAAATAATATACAGGTGGGCTAATGATTCAGGAGCGCTAATAATTCTGACATAAACTGTATGGTTTTTAAGCATTTTGAATTACAAGGACATCATAATGTCCTCATAAACCACAGTAATAGAGTACAATATGTCATATCCATGTCATTATACAAAAACAACCCAGGCTCATATTCTGAAAATGTATCGCTATAAACATTTCTGGAGGTTGCGAAATAGGAGCAACATTTTTGTAGTTTTTATTTTCGAGAATCTACCAGAGGCCACTGTGTACGGTTTTTGAGATCTCAAATATTTCTCGCTAGTGCCATTCGCGCCTGCTGTTCTCACATAAATCCACCAGAGATCACTGTCGACTGACTGACTGCCTGACTGACCCACCCTTCCCTTCCCTAAACCCAACCAATAGTGTTTTTAAAAGCACCAATTTACCCACCCACTAACTACCCTAAACTCAACCGACAGTTTTAAAAAGCAATCCAGAAAATGAAAAGCCCTGCCTGATTTTTTACCACGTTTTCAGATTTTACCTAATTCTCACCCTGTTATTTACTTGTTTATTAAATTTTTTGGCTTCTGTTTTTGTCTTACCTACTTTCTGGAACCGTTTTTCGCCGGACTCAAATCCCGTCGTTGTGGTCAACACTTCTCTGTGTCTCAAGTTCGCTGATGTACATGATGAGCTAACTGGACAAACTGGTAACAGCAGGAAAGCCGTTCATATAAAGGGAATCAATCAGCTGGTAAGCGAGAAAAGGAACAGCGTCATACCGCCCGTATCATTTATTTTAAAGACGAAATGCAGCCATACATACTTTTGCCTACATAATTTGTGATCTCCAGAAACATATATAGGGCTTCATTTTCAGAACGAGCCCATGTTGCAAAAAAATGTCCTTGTAAATCATTAAAACCAATACACATACACACGCACACCTGAATGCTGTTCTGCTGGACACAAATCAGCATCTTTCGCCACTGAGATCAGAACAAGAGAACTAGCGATTTGCAGGTTACAGGTCATAAGGAGCAAGTCTAAAGGGCGAGAGATGTCTGGCATGAGAGTGACCCGCGTCCAGACACAGATGAGAATGCAAGATATCAGTTTCACACAAGTCGGGTGTCAACACTTGTTTATGTTGTTCGGATCGTGGAGGCTTTGATCCGAAGAAAACAGTTAGAGCCTATTTTTAACTGCAGAGATGGTGTCTGAGGGACTTTTTAAGTCGTATGGCAGAGTGCAGAAAGATGCTTACATGTCTTAAAGATACACTCACAAAAGATGATTCATGTTTTTTGAAGAAAACTTGGAGGAATAGTTTACTTTGGATTGGAAAAGCTGTCATCATTTACTCGTTGTCAAGTAATTTCAAACTTGACTGACTTTCATTCTTTTGTCAAGAACAAAAGGTGATTTTTAATTAATATTCAATGAATAATTAATATTTTTTGTTTCAAAGTTGCAAAACTTTCAGGTGAAGTTACTCATCAAAAACCAATGTCATTCAGGTTTAAAAATGGTTCTATATTTTATAATAAAAGCTACTATATTACAATCAGTGCCTTAAAGTCCACATGAACCAGAAACCATTTTATTTTCCGCTATGTGATGCGGTTCCTAGAGAAACAGAATATTAAAAGAGAAAACAGTGGCGGTGGCTCATTTTTTCTACTGCGTGCTGAATGTATGTAGTAGGCATTTCATTCAGAAAGATAGAGAAAAGGGATTTAGAAGAGTTATTACAGCCTAACAGACAACTCTTGCTCACCATTTCTGTTTGTTGTCAAAACTGACAGCTGAAGGGGTGTCGTTAAATATCCTAGTCATGTCCCAATACCTCAGACAGATGTAATCTAAGAATTTAACTAAAAACAAATAAGTGAATTTCAGATTTCAAATAAAGATATTTAAGGGCATTTTTTATCTTAATGACATGAGATGAATTGTTCACCACAAAACTAGAAATGGTAACTTTTTTGATTTAATTTGTACTTTGAACTAACAGTTCCTAAATGGCAAATGCAAATAACACTCGGCACTGGTAAGCATATCAATTAATAAATTCCCTGTTGTTTTTGGAAAAGAAAAACCTCTGTGGTTTAATACTGGTTTAATAAAGGTAAAACAAAAAAACTGTTATATATTCTTTTTGAATTTTGATTTTACAGCCAAATTATTTAAGGCTGTATTTTCTCAAGTCATGAGCCAATGGCAGGTGTGGAAACAAGTTTATTTTAGGCCTCTGAAGCTTCTGAAGTTACATGCTAACTTTGTGAGAGACAGACCAAAACTTGTGAATCTCTGAAAGTCAGAAAGGTTTGAAAGAACACGACAACAAATAATAAGGAGAAAATGACAACAGAATTGTACATTTATGTTACACCATCCCTTTAAAGTGTTTGTATTCAAGAAGAGTGGGTCATTTTAGCTGACATAAACAACAGGCCTTCTTTAGAAACAGCTGTAAACCTGTAGCCAACAGCACCACAATATGCCAACCTCTAGCTAGGGATGCAATGATTATAGATCTTGGTTATACGATTATAGTCTGTGAAGTAATCACAGTTCTCACAGTTATCATGATTATTATCAGAGTTGAGTGTAACGTGTTCCTCTGTAATGCGTTTCTGTATTATAATGACATTTTTAGAGAACGCAGTAATGTAATGAATTACATTTTACATTGTGTAATTTCAGTTACTAAAGTAAGTGTAATTGCATTACTTATGTTACAAATATAGTTTTTAGAAGAAAAAAAATTTAAATCATGTTTTCCGCTGCAATGTCAGTAAAAAAGCATGCATTTTTAAATTGCTGGAGAATGCGAGCTGAAATGGCTGCTGACGAGATGCTTGCTTCTTCATGTGGAAATACAGACATTACTTGGATTTCATTGAGTGTAAAAACAAAAATATTGCTGTGAAATGCAGCCTATGTCCAATCTCTAAAGAACTTTCGACTGCTTTTAACGCGACCAGCAACTTGTTCAAGCTTGAACAGAAAGCCTACTAAGACAATATTTGTCACCAAGGAGGACACCGGCACCCAAAAAGACGGCGGCACAACTCAGCCTAAACAGGCTAAAATGGGTTTTTGTGCAGGATCGGGAGTGAAGGTGCAGTTGAAGTCAGAATTATTAGCCCCCCCGTTCAATTTCTGTTTAAGGGAGAGAAGATTTTTTTCAACACATTTCTAAACATAATAGTTTTAACAACTCATTTCTAATAACTAATTTATTTTATCTTTGCCATGATGACAGTAAATAATATTTTACTAGATATTTTTCAAGACACTTCTATACTGGCTTAACTAGGTTAATTAGGTTAACTAGGCAGATTAGGGTAATTAGGCAAGTTATTGTATTTTGATGTTTTGTTCTGTAGACTATCGAAAAAATATATAGCTTAAAGGGGCTAATACTTTTGACTTTAAATTAGTTTTTAAAAAATATAAACTGATTTTATTCTAGCCGAGATAAAGCAAATACGACTTTCTCCAGAAGAAAAAATATAATCAGACATACTGTGAAAATTTTCTTGCTCTGTTAAACATAATTTGGGGTTGATAATTCTGATTTCAACTGTGTCTTCTGAATGTTAAGAGAAGTGTAGCTGCTTGGAGCAGTTCACATATCTCATCTTTTGCATGCGCATATGGATAGCATATTGCATGCACTCGCATTTTTCAGGCACACCGTTTGAAAACTGTGTCATGTCAAGAACTGTCCAATTAGCTTCATACTTTGTACAAAATATACACATTTTATAGACTAATTACCTCAGACTAACACAAAACACTATCATACTATAGATATAAATGGTTACAGGCATCCGGTTTTCTTCTAAGTGTCTTATTTTGTGTTCAAAAAATAGAAAATAAAAAAAGACAAACGGGTTTGTTTGGAACAAGAATGAGAAGAGAATTTTAAGTTTTGGGTGAACTCTAAGTCTTTTGAATATGTCAAGCTGCAGTGATCAACCTATTGTTATGTTTTTCAGTGAATATTAAATTATTGAAAGAGCTGCAGTTTATTTTGTGTTTTTATAGGTATATTTTATAGGTTTAAAAGTAACTTCAAAGTAAAGTAATTATTAATCTGATTACTTTTTACATGAAGTAATTAGTATTGTAATCAGATTACAATTTTCCAGTAGTAATCAGTAATTTGTAATCGATTATTTTTAAAAGTAACTTATCCAACACTGATTATTATGCACTCCATTTCAAAACACTACTAGTTTAGAAAATCACATGAAAACTCCTTATATTTTATTCATTGCTGCTCAGTAACCAAATAATACAGCATAAAATAATAATAAACAAACAAACAGCAATCCATTTCTCTCTTTGCACTTAAAAATAAGTGAAAAAAATCACTTAGAAATAATAAACTTGCACGGTCAAAAGATGTGATGTGTGAACGGCCCTTATTTATTAGCCTTAGCCATAGTTAATCTATTGTGCATAGGTATTAGCCTCAGGGTACATGCTTGGAACTTTAAACTAGCACACAGTTGGCATAACTTTGTTTAGTTGCAGCAGTTTTGTTCTGTGCAGAAACGCGGTGTTGAGAAGCCTTTACGTTTAATTAACCGCGAAGAAATCGGTTAATTGTTACATCCCTACCTCAAGCAATTGAATATGCCAATGAATTTAAAACCTGATTTTTTCAACACACAAATGACCGCAAATCCAACCAAAGCTATGAGTCTTGATAGCATGCACAACCAGTGGCTGCATTTTGCTCAATCTTGTTTCGCCAATGAAGACATCTCTTGTATACTTTCATCAAAGTGGAGGCGTTTTATTGACACAACATCGTGAAACCTCAGCAGATAAAATGACCAATTTATTCAACATGCTCTCAAGGGCATGTTTGTGAATGTCAATTTCTATTTATTCTCTCAGAGCTACATTGGTTCGTGTTTTTTGTATGTTTTCAAGCAATGTATTAACCGAAGCAGCACAAAACAAACACTCCCAGCAATTTGGTGTCATTTCACCTTCCCGAACACAGATTCCTCGTAGAAAAAACCTGGAAAGTGGTAGCGAAGTGTTCTCCTGTCATAAAGAAGCTGAAATAGTATACCAAGCACTTGGCAGTAGATGCTCGTGTGGGTTTATGTCCGTGCGAACAATGCAAAGGGAGTCTGACAATATAAAGAAGCCGCTGAAGTCTGTGAACTCGACCCAACAGCGCTGAACAAAACTACCCACAAGAAAACAACAACTACAATAGATCAATCCTGCACAAAACTGCATGCAAGCAAAGCTGTCGCTACGTTGAGCCAATAGATGGTACCGGGAGCAGACACAAAGACAGGAAAAGAAAGAGAGAGAGGGGTGTTGTGGGTAAATGATGCATGGCAAGAGCACATACGTGTTATGGGCCTCAATGGGGCGGAATGGAGGAATAAACCCTCTCTGTCGCATGATGGATTTCACTTTCCCTACGCACAGGCAACAGCTTTATCACAGGAAAGCCAGAGAGCATTTTTCCACCCTAAGACAGACGTGAGAGAGAGAAACCTCAGAAAAGGCATAAAATAGAACAATACAGGTTCATTTTGCATCATTAAATAAGTGTTAAAATGGTTTAAATAATCTGTTTTCTGGCAAGACTGGTTTAATCAGAAACATGTCATAGTTGTTAATAATATTTAATATCTCAATTATGTATTGGAAATTAAATGCAGAGATGTTTTAAAACTAATAATTCTATTCACAAAGATGTTTTAATAAACGAATAAATTATTATTAATAAACGAATAAATTATTAAATAATGCTTCACTCTTTGACCAATTTAGTATGGAAGTTTATTTCCACCACAAAAAACAAAACAATAATTCAGGTACACTCTCAGAAAAAAAGGTACATAGTGGTACAAATAATGTTTCCTAAGAAAAAGTTTTGTACCTTTGTAAAATTCAAATGGAAGTACACAAAAGGTGTATAAGTGTTGGACAACTCCTTCGTTATTACAATATCTATATCCAACAGAAATAATCACATGTACAAATTATAAGATGTTTTCATGCCTGACTAGGAGATGGTTTTTGTCAAATCTTAAAAAGACTTTTTAATTAATTAGATATTATTGTTTTAAGTTTTACCTGTCCAGGGACTGCAGGTGGAAAATAACAATCTTGCTACAACCTGGCACAATGCATATTTCCTCTTTGAGGTTAATGTAATTTTTGTGCATTGTCCCTGTTAAATAAATAAATAAATAAATAAATTCATTCATTCATTCATTCATTCATTCATTGATGAAAGTAAACATTACTGTAAAGGCAATTTTATGAATAATTTCTGTATTCATAGGTTTATTAAAATTTTATAAAACATTACTGTAAAGGCAAAGTGATTTATGAATAATTTCCATATTAAAACATCAATCATCATTTAAAAGCATATAATACACTAATTATTAAGTTCTATATTACAAAACAACTGGTAAAACAAAACTTTTTTTGTATTGTAAACTAAACATTTAAGGCATTTTAAATAAACATTTGGTAAGCATTTTCTGATAGTGTCAAAATTATGACTTTGATTTTAACTATGATTTTAATAAACTTAAAACTATGACATGCTACATTAAAAGTATGACTTAAAAGCCAAAAATCTTTCAGGTTTGAAATAAAAAATGGGGCAAATTATTTGAATAACTGAAGCATGTAATACAGTTTCCATGAAAAAATATTGTTTCAATTTTTTTTTGTTTTCAATTGTTATTTAATAACAAATACTCTACTTTTTTGTAATGTAATTAGTTAGCAGCACTGCTTATGTTTTAAGTCAATTAAGTAGCTAATATTTATTAATATAGTCATATCAAACATCTAAAAATGGATCAAACTATGTAAAATAAGCATAATTAGAGCCCTTTGCCTTTCATATGAGCCACTTCTAAGGCTCAGTATTGGGCAGATGTTATGTTAAATTCACACTTTTTTTAACTTACAGAGTATCACTGATTAGCAATGATTTGTAATGCATTTGTAAATAAGTTTTTAATCTTCAATGAAAAGCTTTATAAACTCTTTAAAAAGGACCTAATGTAAAGTGCTACATTAATAAAATTAATTAATTCATTAATTTTTCTTTAGCTTAGTCCCTGATTTTTCAGGGGTCGCCATAGCAGAATGAACTGCCAACTATTCCAGCATATGTTTTACACAGCGTATGCCCTTCCAGCCACAACCCAGTACTGAGAAACACCCATTTACTCTCATCACACATTCATACACTACAAGCAATTTAGTTGATCCAATTCACATATAGCACGTCTTTAACCTGTGCGGAAAATGAGAGCACCCGGAGGAAACCCACGCCAACATGGGGAGAACATGCAAACTCCACACAGAAATGCCAACTGGCCTAGCCGGGACTTGAACCAACAGCCTTCTTCCTGTGAGGCGATAGAGCTAAGCACTGAGCCACCATGCCGCCCTATTAATAAAATTGGATGTCTTGATATTTTTAATCTGAGCTAATAGTAAAGAAATCACTATACTAAGATATTAGATACTCTAACACATATTTTGCTGGACTTATCAGCCACATTGTAAACTAAAGACAGGTGGTCGAGCTTTTTCATACAGTGCGCCTAAGCTATGAAATGATCTACCCATCAGCACTTCTCTGGACTGTTTTAAGAAACTTCAAGACTCACCTTTTTACCGTTGCTTTTAACTTAGACTGATTGTTTTTGTCAATCTAATCATTTAATTTTATTGTTCATATCATATTGTGGTGTTTTATTTTTTTTACATATTTTATTGTTCTGCTTTGTTATAGTTTGCCTTGTATGCCTTGTAGCGCTTTGGGTCTGAGAAAAGCGCCCTATAAATAAAATGTATTATTATTATTAGGGCGGCTAGGTGGCACATTGAGTAGCATGATCGCCTCACAGCAAGAAGGTCACTGGTTTGAGCCTCGGCTGGGTCAGTTGGCATTTCTGTGTGGAGCATGTTCTCCCCGTGTTTGTGTGGGTTTCGTCCGGGTGCTCTGGTTTCCCCCACAAGCCCAAAGACATGCGGTTGGCGGTTCATTCCGCTGTGGTGACCCCAGATTATTAAAGGGAATAAGCCGAAAAGAAAATGAATTAATGAATTATTATTATTATTATTATTATTATTATTATTATTATTAGTTTTTTAGGTTAATATAAATTAATGCATTAACCAAGTCTATCCATATGTTTGATTAGCAAACCCTTACATTTTTCCAAAGCAACAAACAATTCTGAAGCATTCAGTATATAACACACTACCAACTAAAATACCAACTAATAAAATGTCGGAAGAGCACCAAATTCCAATTATAAATAATATATTCTTGCTTTCGAACCTCGGCTGGGTCAGTTGGCGTTTCTGTGTGGAGTTTGCATGTTCTCCCTGCATTTGCGTGGGTTTCCACCAGCTGCTTCGGTTTCCCCCACAGTCCAAAGACGTGGTACAGGTGAATTGGGTAGGCTAAATTGTCCGTAGTGTAAAAGTATGAATGAGTGAGTGTGGATGTTTCCCAGAGATGGGTTGCGGCTGGAAGGGCATCCGCTGTGTAAAAATGTGCTGGATAAGTTGGCGGTTCATTCCGCTGTGGCAACCCCGGATTAATAAAAAGACTAAGTAGAAAAATGTATTTTAAAAATGTTAAATGAAGGGATATTTACCAATCCAGCCAATCTTTTGGACGAAGTAAAAAAATAGCAAGCTATACTTTTTTAAAGACAGAGATGTGAAAAAGGTGGGGGGTGGGGAAGTGGGGGGATCAGTGGAACTAGTTACCAAATCATAATTAGTTGAAGCTGCTTCCAATTATTTACAGTGCATGGATGCCAGATTTAGCAAACATAAGCCAAATCTTGTCATAATGCTGCTGTAATTCCCAATCACAGACAACGTAATCCACAATATGCGCACGTACTGGTTTTATTCTTAGGAACTGATGTGTTGGTGTTTAAAGAATATTGTTATGACCTTAGAAATGAATTTGGGAAATGTATCATGGCAGTTGCAGGCTAATCCAGCATTACAGAAACATGTAAGAAAACTCACGAACACCACAACTCCAGAAACAGACACTTGAGGGTTGGCAGTCTCAACACAACCGGGCTGATCTCCCAAACAAACATGCAAAACAGACAGAAAGAGAGACATCTGTGGTAAAGAAAGACATTGTACCTCATATATGAATGCTAGGGTCTACATATCAATTCTTATTCTTGCGGTCAACTCTCTCAGGTGGTCAGCGTTTCTGTAAACACACACGTACTGTTTAAAGTCTGCAGACGGTGCAATAAACCATGTTTCTGTGTTTAAGGTGTTAGTCTGAATATCATATAATCCCTACCGCAATATCGGTGGATTTATGATGCATAATTAGCAGGTTGGGATGTTCCAAGATTCTTTGCTTTGTTCTTACATATTCTGCATATGTTTAAAGCGATGATCCCTGTCGTGATTTAAAGTCTCGCAATTCCCTACTCAGTTTTTACTGGACTTGTTTCAGAATCCATTACATCTGGATTTCTTACCTTTTTTTGTACTTCAAGACCCCACATGCCTTAAAATTTATCAACATAGACTAATTCTGAAAACACACAACTATATACATTTCTGGAGATCACAAATTATGTAGCTAGAGGAACGAATGGCTGCATTTCATCTTTAAAATGAACAATATGGGGCGGTATGACCCCGCATCTTTTCTCGTTTACCAGTTGATGCCTTACCTCCATATGGACAGCTTTTCCACTGTTACCAATTTTTCTAATAGCTTGCCACCTACATCAGAGGATTTGAGTAGCAGAGCGGAGTTGTCTGCGATGATAGGGTTTGAGTCTGGCAAAAAACAGTTCCAAAATGCAGGTAAGACAAAAACAAAAGCCAAAAAATTAAATAAACAAGTAAATAACAGGTTGAAAATGTGATAAAATCTGAAAAAGTGGTAAAAATCAGGCTGCCGCGAGGCCTTTTCTTATTCTGGATTGCTTTTGAAAACACTGTCGGTTGGGTTCAGGAAAGGTGGTGGGCGGGTCAATCTGTGCTTTTGAAAACACTATCAGTTGGGTTTAGGGAAGGAGGCAAGCGGGCCAGTCGATTGGTTCACCTGTGATTTAGACCACAGTGGCCTCTGGTGGATTTATGCACGAAGAGCAGGCACAAATGACACTAGCAAGAGAAATTTGAGATCTCAAAAAGTGTACATAGTGCCCTCTGGTGGATTCGCAAAAACAAAAACGGCAAAAAAAAGTAGCTCCTGGGACGTATTTGGCGCTCTCCAGAAATGTATATAGGAGAACATAATCAGAATGAGCCTGGGTTGCAAATTATTCAAGGCTGAATGATTTTTCTCGTTTCAGGATTGAGGATTAGGACTTTTTACTCCAAATTTTTATGCAATATATTTTTGTTGTTGCTGTTTATGGTTTGGCATAACAAAAAAAAACATTTATTCATTTTAAAAATGCTTACCAACTTGTTCGTTTTTTGCATGAATGTTAGAAATTTTAGAGGACTAAGGAAATTAATATGACCCTGTTTGCACCTGCTATTAAGATGCATTTCCTTCAATCCAATCACAGTTTAATGACTATAAATACAGATGTAAATGGCGTGTAAAACTTTTGAGCCTGTAACCTTTGAACTACAGACATAATTAGTAAAAACACATAAGATCAGATTGCTTTCATAGTGCAAACATTCATAAATGCATTGTTTTTTTTCTAAGATTTTCTAAGAACAAAGTGTAAATGTAAAAATATATATATATATAATAATTAAAAAAGCAATATAATGTAAATAGGGCGACATGGTGGCTCAGTGGTTAGGACTGTCACCTCACAGCAAGAAGGTCACTGGTTTGAGTTCCGGCTGGGTCAGTTGGCATTTCTGTGTGGAGTTTGCATATTCTTCCTGTGTTGGCGTGGGTTTCCCCCACAGTCCAAAGACATGCGGTGTAGGTGAATTGTATGAACTAAATTGGCCGTAGTGCATGTGTGTGAACGAGTGTGTATAGATGTTTCCCAGTACTGCGTTGCAGCTGGAAGGGCATCCACTGTGTAAAAAATATGCTGGATAAGTTGGCAGTTCATTTATTTTATCTTTGCCATGATGATGGTACATAATATTTAACGGTACATAATACAAGTATTTTTCAAGATTTTTCAAAGATTTCTAGTAATCAGCTTAAAGTGACATTTAAAGACTTAACAAGGCTAATTAGGCAAATCATTGTATAACAGTGGTTTGTTCTATAGACAATCGAAAAAAAATACTGCTTGAGGGGACTAATAATATTGACCTTTTAAAAAATATTTAAACTCCTTTTATTCTAGCCAAAATAAAACAAATATTATTGGAAATACTGTGAACAATTCCTTAATCTGTTAAACATCATTTGAAATATTTGAAAAGAAAATAAATAAATAAATTCACAGGAGGACTAATAATTTTGACTTCGAATGTATCTAGAATAATCCAGCATGTAGACATGAACAGTGGATGTGTGTAGCATAGATTTGCAGAATACATCCATCGTCTTTATGAATATACATACAGTACATCCAGACGTAAGCTCCCCCTTGTTGTCAGTAGGGCTCGCAGACAGATCAGTCATCAGGAGAGAGTGACCCACTCTGGCACCGCAGCACTGACGAATGAAGCCCGCTGGCAGAGCTCCACTCTTTTGCATAAAGATGGAGTGTAAGCCTCAGAACAGCCTGTGATGGATACAGTAACCACAGACTCCTCAGACGAGCTTCAGTAATTTAATGAGTCCCAAACTGAACACTTCTAATTGCTAATGGAACCAGCCTTGACTCGCCATTAAACAGTCTGGAGAAACTTTGACAGAGCGCCGTGTCTGAGTGATGGAGGAAAAGCACTTCTTTTGCTTGTTTTGCTTTCTTGTTGGTAAAAAATTAAGCATTTATAGGGCATCAATTACTGTAGGCTTGGGATGAAGTGAAAAAGGTGTTGTATTTGCTGAAAAACAGAGCAAGACCAAAGGGAAGGATTAAACACTAAGGTACAGATTTACTTTGCCAGAGCAAACACTCATTGCTGCTAAAAAAAACACCTTGAGGATTTGCTAAAGACATGCAGTGATATATGAACAGTTATTTTTTCTGCATATGCATTCATATTTTTTTTTTCTGAAGAAAATTATATGGGAGGAGAATATTCATTGTGCAATTTAATTATGTTTACTGCTATTTCTACTATTGTTTAACCCGTACAATAATATCCATGGGCAGCACGGTGGCTCAGTGGGTAGCACAATCGCCTTACAGCAAGAAAGTCACTGGTTCGAGGCCATTCATTCAAATAAATAAATAAATAATATCCATACAATAATATCTAATGCAATATGTCTTAAAGGATTGAGTTAGAAAATAAGTTGGTTTTGAAATGGTCATTTGATCACTCGCTAAACTTTTCACTTACTTCTGCACTTTTGTAAGGTTGTATTATTGTTTTAATCAACCCTATTTATTCAAATTGGCTCTAAAATGGATTACTGTTTAGTTTAGAAAGGGATTCCACATTTTCTGACCATTCATTCATTTTCCTTCGGCTTAGTCTGTATTTCAGAGTTCGCCACAGTGGAAAGAACCTTCAACTATTCCATCATATGTTTTACGCAGCAGATTCCCTTCCAGCCAAAACACAGTATTGGGAAACACTCACACACACACTCAATCACACACAACGGATCATTTAGTTTACCCAATTCACCTATAGTGCATGTCTTTGGACGGTGGGGGAAACCGGAGCCCTCGGAGGAAACCCACATGAACATGGGGAGAACATGCAAACTCCACACAGAAATGCCACCTGGCCCAGCTGGGACTCGAACCAGCGACCTTCTTGCTGTGAGGCATTTTCTGACCAATGACTTTCCATTATTTTACCAGGAAAAATAACAATGTTGAAAAACATTTCAATGATATTTCCAGTCATTTGTGATATCTAGTAAAAGTTATTGTAAAAATAAATTAAATCATTCATGTTCTTTTCGGCTTCGTCCCTTTATTAATCTGGGGCCGCCACAGCGGAATGAACCGCCAACATATCCAGCATATGTTTTACTCAGCGGATGCTCTTCCAGCTGCAACCCATCACTGGGAAACATCCATACACTCTCATTCACACACATACACTACAGACAATTTAGCCTATCAAATTCACCTATACCACATGTCTTAGGGCTTGTGGGGGAAGCCGGTGCACCTGGAGAAAACCCACATGAACAAGGGAAGAACATGCAAACTCCAAAAAGAAATGCCAAGTGACCCAGCTGGGGCTTGAAACAGCGACCTTCTTGCTGTGAGGCTGTTGTGCTACCCACTGCACCACTGTGCTGCCCTTGTAAAAATAAATATTTATATTAAACTATCAATCTTTTTATAAGTTGTCACATAAAAAAGTAATTTTACCTTAGCAATAAATTAGTGTATAGCAAGAAAAATTTATATTAGAAAGACTTTTCCATAACCCTTTTAAAACTTTAATTCCCATCACTTTTCCAGTCTCACTTTTTAACAAGGACCAAATTAAAAGAGCTGCTTTTTCTTTGAATAATATCCTTTCCAATATTTTTCTTTTTTTTTTTTTGTCAGGAAGACAGAAGAATTCCTGCCATAAAAAAAAAAATTAAATTATACACACACACACACACACACACACACACACACACACACACACACACACACACACATACACACATACACACACACACACACACACACATACACACATGGAACTAGGGCTGGGCGATTTGGCCTAAAATCTAAATCTCGATTAATTAAACATTTTAACTCGATTATGATTAATGAACTATTATTTTAATTATTTATTACATTTTTTGCTCTTACAGTTCAGACAAGTTTTGTACAGTAAATACGCTCACATATTACTGTACAAATGAGAGATTTCTGAATGGAGGGTGCATTACTTGATTTTACAATAACTGAAGTAAACATACACTATCTACTATCTATGATTATTTATTGAACATCAACTTTGAACAACTGAAATTAAAACACACATTGCCTAAAACCAACAGTAATAATTAATAACAGTAATAACAAAATAATTAATTTATTTATTCCAAAAGTGCAAGTTACAGTTGATGAACAAATAACTTGCACTTTTGGAAACAAAAACTTTTCGAATAATCGCCAAGCCCTATATTGAATATATATAGGCTATAAAAACATAAATATTACCTGACATATGTCATCTCATGTATATTTCAAATCTTTGGCATCAACAAGTTTATTATTATTATTATTATTATTATTATTAATACTATAAAAGTCTCTTATGCGTTCCAAGGCTGTACTCAAAGCATTGTAAAACAGTAATATTGACAGCATTATTACAATGTAAAATAATTTGCTATGTTTAATATATTTTAACGTCAATTATTGCTGTTATGGCAAAGCTCAAAACTCAAATCCTCAGAGTCAAATCTTTCAGAAATCCTAAAATGCTGATTTGGTATTGCACAAAATTATGAATGTTGTTTAATATTTGTGTTAAAACCATGACAATACAAGCAAACAGACTGACTGAGCTTTCAAAAGAACAGCAGTGTATTGCAATTGTTTTTTCTGTTAAATTGAACATGTACTTGATGAATAAAAGTATTGATTTTAAAGTTGAATTGGCTGTAAGACGGATTACTGCTTAGTTTAGAAAAGGTTTCCACATTTTCTGATCAACAAAAGTATTCAATTTAAAGTTTTAAAAGAATTTTAAAGTCAATGTTTAAAAAAGTCAAACAAACAAAACTACATTCAAATCTACACGCAAATGCATTCAATAAAAAAAAATTAAAAAAAGCTTGTACGACCTCTTCACGACCTGGCCTATAAGCCTTAGACATTTAATAACATTCAAACTGAGCACCAGTATTGTATCTGTGTCATTCTTTGAGAGCGAGTGTGACAGCGTATTTAAAGAGCTCGGACAGATGAGACAGGAAGACAGTGTTTTTAATGGCATCCTCCCGAAACGAGACACCCTGAGAACTGTGATGGCTCTGAGATCCTTCAAATCTCTCATTCCTTCAGCCTCTTGAGAGACACGCCCTTCAGCTACTGTCTCAAGTACTGACACTAACACTGGATACGCTTAATACAAGAAGTTAATACCTGTAAAACATCTAGCTCTTTGACTGCAATTCACTGTAAACAGCGCAGGTCTCAAGAAAGTATTTGGACTTGCATGCACTGAAGAATAACACTTGTAAAACAAAACTTGTCAAATTAATTCTTCATATAATTCTGACGTTTTATTTCTTGCAGTTCAGGTTTTTTTAAAACAAGGTTGCAAATGATAAACTACAGAAATTGCACATTAACATGTTAATAAATTGCAGTTCTAAGAAAGATTGACTTGTGTTTCTATAAGTTTCTTTTTTTAATTCCTGCACCTAAATTGATAGGTTTTGGAGGTTTTTATATTCTTTTCATTAAAAATAGTTAAAATATCTTACTTTTTTTATTTATATCTTACAATTTTTATCACTGTGATTAACAACGTAACATTATAAATGAGCAAACCAAGTTATACTTTTACTTCAAGCTAAATGTTTTAAAAAAATTAAATGTGCTACAGTAGGTTTACAATTAAAATAGTCAAAGTAACAATAAAATGTATATTTTCACAATTTTCATTTTTCAATTTTTAATTAGCTTGATTAAACATTAAACAACAAAAAATGGCCTCACACTGTTAAACATCAATTGTGTCCACAAAGTTTTAAATATCTAAAACAAATGTTAGGCCTTAAAAAGTCTTAAATGCAATGAAATATTGCCATGTGGGTCTAAAATAATTTTAACACATCTTAATTTCCATATACCAATGTAAAGCTACCCAGTCGTGCAAACACCCATCCAATCATCAATAATCCATCTCAAACAAACTTTTAAAAATACTGTATTCATAACTCTATTTACCAATGTGGTGTAATTATCTTTCTTACAATAACATTTGTTTAAAAGTTCCCTGTTTATATGGTGAGGACACTGACCTCGGAAATTTGCATATATTTAGTTTATTATAGTTTTTAAAGCTTGTAAATGTTTTTTTAAAGGCTATGTTTAAAAAAGCTGTATTAGGGTTTACTCATTTTGACACATTTTAAAATTGTGGCTACAGATAAATTATTAGATATATTTTTTTTATAAATTGTTATAAAAATTATTACTAATAATATATTTTTTTTGATGGGGCA
Organism: Danio tinwini; assembly: GCA_903798205.1. Classification (NCBI taxonomy): domain Eukaryota; kingdom Metazoa; phylum Chordata; class Actinopteri; order Cypriniformes; family Danionidae; genus Danio; species Danio tinwini. Next base: position 3,354,523 of record CAIGQZ010000217.1, on the reverse strand, counting down.
AGTAAAATTCTTTTCCATTTGCCAAACCAGGCCATTAGAAAGTAGTCCTTAGCATTTAGTCTGAAATTTCATTATTATTAATAATAATAAACTTTATTTTTATATAGCGCCTTTAAAAGTAGTATCTCACTTTACAGGCATATAAAACGTGCAGCAGTAAAAGATACATAAATGCAAAATAATAATAAAAATTATTAAAAACACACAAAAAAATTCATAATAGGCGACGCAGTGGCGCAATAGGTAGTGCTGTCGCCTCACAGCAAGAAGGTCGCTGGTTCGAGCCTCGGCTGGCTCAGTTGGCGTTTCCATGTGGAGTTTGCATGTTCTCCCTGCGTTCGCATGGGTTTCCTCCGGGTGCTCCGGTTTCCCCCCACATTCCAAAGACATGCGTTACAGGTGAATTGGGTAGGCTAAAATTGTCCATAGTGTGAATGAGTGTGTGTGGATGTTTCCCAGAGATGGGCTGGAAGGGCATCCGCTGCGTAAAAACGTGCTGGATAAGTTGGCGGTTTATTCCGCTGTGGCAAACCCCGGATTAATAAAGAGACTAAGCTGAAAAGAAAATAAATGAATGAATAATAATAATAATAATAATAATAATAATAATTAAAATAATAATAATCATTCATAATATATAATGTTCTTAAAAAGGTCTTAAAAAGTCTTAAATTTGACTTAGTGAAACCCTGATTTGATAGAGAGTTAAAATGTTCACTGGTGGGCTAATCATTTTGTCTTCAAATGATGTGTACCCTGGTTATATATATATATATTTTTTTTTTCTTTGCTAAAACCAGTGTAAACATTTGAAGACGAAATGATTAGCCCACCAGTGAAAATTTTAACTCTTTATCAGGGTTTCACTAAGTCAAATTTAAGACTTTTTAAGACCTTTTTAAGAGCATTATATATTATTATATATTATATTATAATATAATCTGATTTAATTTTCAACAAAAAAAAACCAACATCTTTGAATTCTTATTTGGGATGCACTGTCCCTTTAAGTTAGAAAAAGTTGTGAAATCTCAAGTCAAAACTGAATGTCACTTTACTGCAGTAAGTCATCATGCTCTACTGCAGAGCTGAGAATGATCAACTGGAGAGGCAACAGCCTTATCTTTTTCACATCAGTTTATCAAACTCTCATAACTCAAGCTATATTTAGCCACGGTCTTCTGGAAGTATACATTACTCCTCATTTTATCTCTAAAGAGGAAGTTTCAAATCCTCCTTGTTTTGTTCATTGCAAGAGACCTTTGGGAAAACAGAATGGAAAAAAACTCTTTACAATAATAAAGTGGCTTGTGCCCTCCTTAAAAAAAAAAAATCTCTGTCAGATCACTTCCTATTTCCTCTCGCTGTTTACTGTATGCATTGTGGATGATTTGCTTTTATTTGCTTAGTACCGTAATTAAGGTCTCACAGAGTTTCTGCAAGCACCATAATGTTCATTATGCAAACTATTTTGAGACATTTTATGAACACAAAATTAAGCTCCCACAGATGCATGACACGATATCCGACCAGACCAGCTCCTTAATAACTTCCTCTGCTGGAATAAGACAGAAGAACAGACTCTGGTGCTTCCTATTTGTACAGTATAACTATTGCTAGTAAACTCTGATTCTCACACATTAATTGTCCCAGTTGGTTTGTAATTTGCGAATGACACCTCAAATCCTACAACTGGCTTTTTCCTGCAATTCTGTGAAATAAATTGTAAGACTATTTCTTTAAATTCTGACAAGGCAGAATTGTGGTTTAAGGATGTTATGAGTGTTTTTGGATTTTGTTCGTTAAGTAAAGATTTTATATTTCACTGACAGTATGTTACCTTTTTTGTATTTTCCACCCTTTTTATTGACTGAAATGCTTAAATCTACATTGGAAAATGTAGGTTCCACACAATTTATTCATGTTGTCCCAACACAAATTGATTAGGTTAACGTAACAAATTTAATTGGATTGAATATAAAACAATTAAGATGTCCAAAGAAAATCTTAAGAATTGTGATGTTTCAGCTTATTTAACAATAAGTAGTTTAAACAAGCAGCAAAAATGTTTTTGGAAGTGTATGGAAAGGTTATTCCCCCCCTTGCAATTCTAAGTTCATTTTGTGTATTTTTTTTTTTCAAGAAATACAGAGAAATAAATAGTAAGGTTATTTCTTATAGTTATGAGAAATTGTAAGATATAATATTTTGTCCATATTCTCCATATTTTGTCTTGTTTCTCAAATCCAAGTTTCTTTGTGATTTTGAATTTACTGTATGGTTTTCTGTACATAATCCTGACTTATTTTCTGGCAAAAAATGTTCCAGATGATTTGTAATTTGTGAATAATAGATCAAATAATACAACTGGGTTTTCCAGCAATTCTAAGAAATAAATTGTAAGGTTATTTCTTAGAATTATGAGAAATAAAGGCAGAACTGCAAGATATAATCTCCATATTTTGTCTATTTTCTTCTCAAATCAAACTCTCTTGTGAGTTTGAATGTACTGTATGGTTTTATGTAAAAATTCTGACTCTGATTCTGATTCTCACACATAAATTGCCCCAGATGATTTGTAATTTGCGAATGACACCTCAAAATTATACAACTGGCTTTTTTCTGCAATTCTGATAAATAAATTGTAAGACTATTTCTTAGAATTCTAATAAATAAACGTGAAACTGCTAGACATAAACTCAATATTTTGTCTTTTTTTTCTCAAATAAAGATTGTGATTTTGAATGTACTGTAAAGTTTTCTGTATATAATTCTGACGTGTTCTCACACATAAATAGTCCCAGATGATTTGTAATTTGCGAATGACACTTTAAAATCAACTGGCTTTTTCCAGCAATTCTGAGAAATAAACTGAAAGATTATTTCTTATAATTCTGAGAAATAATGGCAGAATTGCTAGATATAAACTCTATATTATAATATATTGACTATTTTATTTCCTTAAAGTTTCTTTTTTTTAAATGTTGCAACTGAATTTATAGTTTTTAGTTTTTATAGTCTTTTCATTAAAAATAATTAAAATATATAAAAAAATATTTATATCTTGCAATTATGACTCAACTTCTCATAATTATAAGAAATAACATTAAAATTGCATAAAAATTAATATAAAACTGAAAGATATAAATGAATAATTCTTAGGAACAGAATTGTGAAAAAAATGAATTGTTATTTAAAAGTTTTTTGTTTTTGTTTTTTTGACCTTCCTTTTGTTTTTTGGAAAATTGGCCTTCCATAAACTTAAAAAGTGATTAGTTACTTAAAGTGAGTAAACCAATTGCCTTAAAATTGTACAAAAAATAAAAGTAAATCCATTGTAACTTGGAACTGTTAAGTTGACTTAATTTTTATAATTTTGCTAATTGAACTCACTTTTTTTTTTTAAATAAAAGTAAACTAATCACTTTTTTTCCAATACACCTTTATTATATTTGTTTTCTTTTTCCAGCTTTTCTGTATCTAGCAAAATGACAGTAACTAAAATTAATCTGACTCCAGTGTCTCTTCTAAATTCAATACAGGCTATAAGTGTAGATTTTATAGACATAATGAAGCACCAAATATGTAATATTGTGATAATTACAGTAATTATTTGAAAACAGACGTGCTGTGAAAAGGATTAGTTGACTTTAAAAATTACAATTAGCATAATTATAAAACTTAAGTCAACTATTCCAGGTTACAATGGGTTTACATTATTTTTGGTAAAGTCAACTTGTTGCTTTTAAGGCAATTGGTTTACTCTCTTCAAGTAACTAATCACTTTATAAATTGTACACACTACTTAATAAATAAATTACTTATGTAAAATGAGCTGAAACAACACGAGATTTTTTATGGAAAACTTAATTGTTTTATGTTCAATCCACTTAATTTTGTAACGTTAACTCAATTGTTTTATGTTGGGACAACATAAATTTATTGTGTGGAACGCTGCATTTTTTTACAGTGTAGATTTAAACATTTCAATCAATAAAGGGTGAAAATACAGAAAATATCACATACTGTCAGTAAAATATAGAATCTTTAGTTGAAAAAAAACAACAAAAAAAACACACTCAACATCCTAAAAACCACGTACAGTATCAACATGTCAGCAACCACACATATCACACATCATTCTAAGTTTTGCAAAGATAAGAAAATGTAAAGTAAAAGAAAAAAAAAAAACAGTAATACAGAATCTTTCATACCTGCTTTTAACATCTGGTGAAACCTTAACCTCCCCTAGGTGGGTGAAAATAAAAAGCTGCTCCAAGCGTATTATTGGAAAATCTCAAAATGTGCTTAGCCTACACAACAGAAAGACATGAAATGACATATTGTTAATACAGCGATGTATTTCATTCAAGAGATAAGTGAAATATGTGCTGGGACAGCTGTATTTTTCTGGGCTGATCCCAAAGACGACATATTTGTTTTCCTCAGAGATTCTCGCAATAATCATTGAAATCTTTTTAATCTAATTCTTCTTAATAATTTGGACTGCATAGCCAAGCAATGAATTTCATTTTAAACAGGGATTGGAGAGATTCAATATCACAGAGGATTAACTGTAAGATTCTTTGATGGAAATGTGCCGTTTTATGAAATATATTTAAACTAGGGGGGGGAAATAGCAAAGCTAACCTAATCCATTTTGTGATCAGGCCAGTTATGATGAATATGTAAAACCATTTAAAGGGTTAGTTCGCCCAAAAAAACATTTTTTTTTAATTACTCCTCAATTACTCCTTAATACAAATTAAGATATTTTAGATGAAATCTGAGAGCTCTGTGACCCTCCATAGACAGCAAGGGTTAAAAGACATTCACAGTTCAAAAAATGAAAAAAATATTGTCAAAACATTCCATGTGACTTCAGTGGTCCAACTGCAATCATATGACGATCCAAAAACAGGGTTTCTGCAGGTTTCCTCAAATCAAACTTAGGACTTTAAGAAATTTTAAGACTTTTAAAAAAGAAATTTTAGGCTTTTACAGAACTAAACAATAAGGATTTTTTTCTAATGGCCCAGTTACTTCTGTAAATAGTTTTTGTAATAATGGAAGATCGTGTAAAGGGATGTGCTGCTTTAGTTTTCTTTTCCTGATTAGGGAATTTAATTAGAAGATTTTGCTGTAAAAATATCTAACAAATAAATAAGTTAAATATATAAAAAAAAGTTTTGAGATGGATTAGGTGATCGTTTATCAGATAGATTGGGTAGCTTTACTTGGACAAAGAAATGAAGACCTGTTTAAAATGATTTAAGACCTACAACACAATATTTCAGTGAATTTAAGACTTTTTAAGGCCTAAAATTTAGTTTATTAAATTTAAGACTTTTTTAGACCCCACAGACACCCTGAAAACCAATCAAAATGTAATTTCTATTTGTGGGGGAATGGACCATTTAAGCGATAGGTCTCAAACTCAATTTCTGGAGGGCCGCAGCTCTGCACAGTTTTGCTCCAACACTAATCAACACAGCTGATCTAAATAATCAAGGTGCGCAAGACTCTTTTGAACACTTCGATTATTTGGATCAGCTGTGTTTGATTAGTGTTGGAGCAAAACTGTGCAGAGCTGCGGCCCTCCAGGAATTGAGTTCGAGACCTATGATTTAAGCATTATGTTGCACAATAATTTCGTTAAATATACACTGTAAAAAATTAATGTAAATTTACAAGCACGCTGTAAATAAATAATTACAATTGTGCTGTATTTTTTAAAATTACAATTGTAATTTTTAATATACAGTGTGGTTGTGAATTATGTTTTACTGGCAACCAAAATTGCCAGTAAGTTACTGTAAATTTTACAGTTAATTGTACTGTAAGTGTTAATTTACAGTGTGCTTCTACATTTACAGTCTTATTGGCAACCAAAATTGCCAGTAAATTAATGTAAAATTTTTACAGTGTAGGACATTTAGTATTAGAAAATCAATGTTTTTTTTGATTAAATATTAAAATTGTCTTTGTTAAAGTAGAATATGTAAATATGTGAGGTGCTCTTTCCCCTCAATAATTAAATAATCATACACTAAAATTGGCAGTGGTGAGAACAGCGGTTCAGAAAGCATCTGATCGTAGCCATGTTTTACAATTCAAAACAATTGTTCATTTCAACAAGTTAATTTCTGTTCATTGCATTAATAAATACTGTTTTATAAATAACAGAAATATAACACAGTCTAAATGTATGCATGTTCATGTTTTTTACTAAACCCGATTGACTTTCTTCTAGAAAATACAAAAGGGGTAATCAAGAGAAACCAATGATAAATGAAGTGAAGGCATCATAAATAATAATGCTCTATATTAGAAGTCTAAAACCTTACAAGATCTTTGTCTTTACCTTAGTCTCGATGGATTTGCTCTTCATTATGACCATTTAATAAGTAATGAGGACATTTTTTGGGCTATTCATACATTGTAAAAGTGATTAGTTACTTAAAACAGTGATTAAATGTGTTTAATAAATAATAATTTGGGAACTGTTCACCTATTTTGTTTTATAATTATGCAAATACTTCATTTTAAGGCAGCTCACGGTTTGCTCCCTTTTTAAGTAAAATCAACTAATCGCTTTAAAAGCAACGGGTTTACTCACATATATTACGTCAACTAATCACTTTTTACAATTTAAAGTAAATTCAAGCATGAATTCATACAAAATGACTACCTCATAAAATAATTAGGCTTCCTCCTTAGATTGGGGTGACACGGTGAACCAGATTTGACCCGACCATCTTAAATATGTGCAAATGTGTTAATGATGTGGAGGATGTGTAAATGTCAATGTCATTTTTGGCTGCTCATTTACCTGTCACTGACACAAACACTGACGGGGATCTGCTTTAAACTACAGCACAGAGCTGCTGAGAATGTTGCAATCTGCATAACTGCAAAAAAAAAATAATAATAATTTAAATAATCATTATTTTCTCTCCACACACACACACACACACACACACACACACACACACACACACACACACACACACACACACACACTATTGTTTTTAATTTACTGATTTCTGCTGCCTCAAACTATGCAAAAATGACCAACTGCCTTCTCTGCAATTTCCATCGTACTCGTCTTGAGAGCTAATGTATATGCAAATCAGATGGCATTATATATCAGATGTTAAATCACCGTGAATATGAATGCATCTAATACGCATTTTATTCACTATATATACAGTATAATTTTTTTCTTGAGCGATGCTCATACAGTGATCCCGTCCTCATTATAATCCATTTCAATCTCTAATCGTTCTTTTTACGCCCCGTTTTTATTCATAGACTCTGTTTGGTATGTGCAGGACATTTGTCTTTCAAGCATGGCCTCCTCGCTCAATCTCCCTCTCTCTCGACTTCCCCAAAATTCACACATTATCTTCCTTCACCACTCTCCTATTATGCTAATGCATTTTCAGAAGCGATTGCATCAGTATAAAAAAATAGAGTAAAATCTCTCTGATTGATTAGAGGAGTTATCATATCGGGACGGCCCACTCTAACACCCCCATATGCCATTACGGGGCGACAAATAGACAACTGTTCATTTATAATCACTGCCATGAAAAGTGTTGAATGTAACTGTGTTTAGCTGGAGTTTTGTTTTGAAATGAGCACATTAGTTATAAGACGTATAACTCGGAGAAGCACCATCGCTCACGTAGATGTCAGTTTGTGTTCAAATTATCAGTCCTTTGTTTTCCAGGACAGGCTTCATGATACTTAAGTTTGCCGACATTCAAAACTAAAAACCATTCCATTGTTTTTCCTATTTGCAAAAGTGGCTTATTTTCCAAACAGTTGTTTTATCAAAACCCAATCTTTCCATTTGGTTCCAACACAAAGGCAGAGTTCTCAATGGGTCTTTTGTTAAAGTCTTACAACAGCACCCTTCTGTAATCCTCTCCTCTTCATTTAAATAACAGTGTCGTACCAAAACCTAACCATTGTTGACAGCTTTTCACAACACTCTCCTAGACCGTTTTCTAGTCGGCACAATGGATTTAACTTCACTGTAGGAAAAAAGGAAGAGGTATTTCTACATGTTTCTACTCTCCGAGGACAGATATTTCTTTTTATCGGGGTTCACCGCATATTTTTCGGTTCTGTTGAATCTGGGTTCGAGCCCAGTTCAACCGCCGCTCAGTTCAGACACTGTTACAAACCACAAAGGCTTTCTTTATCGTCCTGCTCATCTCTTCCCCTCTATTTCAATTTTCCTGCATATTAAACATACTAATACAAGCATCGTGAATAGCTAAATTCTTTCATTTTACCGTCACGGTCACCTGTACCGCATGATTCAGCCGCAGTTGGATGTGAACGAGGTGTATGCAGCTCCATTTTTTTTTTTTTTTTTTTTGGGCTATTTACTTAATGGGCAATGCAAAAAAGGCCTCCAAAATGGAAATGGCACATTAACCCAGTCCTTTTTCCCATTTTCTAGCCCTCCTGCTTTCTTTCGTACTCCTCGTTGGGATAAATTACCGTGCTAACACATTATTACGAGGCACATTACTTGTTCCGCCCAATATGTAAGAGGAAAAGGGGACAAAATCCCATAAAATATTTAAAGCAACAGACTACTGAATACCTTTGTGGCAGGCAGCACACACCCACACACTGCTGGATCTGTTTCAGAACATGCTGGTGCTTAAATGTGTAAATGTTATGGACAAATTAGTAAAAATGTTCACTTTTTTTATGTGAATAAACCAAATTTGTGTTTTCATGTAAAATGTACTTGATTTTTTAATGTACGCATGTAAATATTTGCTTTAAGCAGAACATATAAAAGGTTAGGTTTAAACTGGTTGTTACACAAATTAATCAATTAATCAAGTTAATGAATTAAATGAATCATTTTATGACAGACCTGACCCGACACTGTCAGATGATTAAAGAGATGTAAAAGAATGATCCTAATTCAGTATGCAAATACATGCAGAAATGAAGACCAATGGTGATTCAGTAAGCTAATTTTCCCAATTACCAGATTACTGACGTTTCGCTGCAATATTCTTGAGAGCAAATTAAGTTATTGAAAATATGTCTCCCAATCTGCATCACAGGAAATATTTGCATTCTCAAACAGAAAATGAACATATTTATGTATGCCGATATCTAAATTGGAAACCTAAATAAATAATAAGTTTTTCTTATTTTAATGCACTTGAAATAAGCAAGTAAATAAACTCACCGGGCACTTTATTAGGTACACCTTACTAATACCAAATTGGAGTCTCTTTTGCTTTCAGAACTGCCCTAACCCTTTAAGGCATAGATTCAACAAAAATATTCTAGGTAGATGCCAGATTCTAACCCTGTCATCTGAATGTTGCAGCAGAAATCGAAACTCAAACCAGGCAACGTTTTGCCAATCTTCTATATCCTCCTGTATAAATTGTAGCCTCAGTTTCCTCTTTTTAGCTGACAGGAGTGGCACCTGGTGTGGTCTTCTGCTGCTGTATCCCATCTGCCTCAAGGTTCAACTTGTTGTACGTTCAGAGATGCTCTTCCACATAGCTCGATTGCAACGAGTGGTAATTTTAGTTACTTTTGCCTTTCTATCAGCTGGAACCAGTCTGGCCATTCTCCTCTGACCTCTGGCATTAACAAGGCATTTGCACCCACAGAACTGCCGCTCACTGGATTTGTTCTCTTTTTCGGACCATCCTCTTTAAACCCTAGAGATGGTTGTGTGTGAAAATCCCAGTAGATCAGTAGTTTCTGAAATACTCAGACCAGCCCGTCTGCCACCAACAACCATGCCACGTTCAAAGTCACCTAAATCACCTTTCTTCCTTATTCTGGTGCTCGGTTTGAATTGCAGCAGATCGCCTTGACCTACATACCTAAATGCATTGAGTTGCTGCCATGCGATTAGCTAATTAGAAATTTTTGTTAACGAGCAGCATGTATAGGTGTACCTAATAAAGTGTCCGGTTAGTGTAAATACCAATACTTATTTGAATTTGTTTAATTCTTACAAAAACTCAAATATATATAATATGTGGCATTCATATCATTTTAGTATTTGCAAAGCTAGTGTTCTTATGTAAATAATACGGTTGCTGCATTACTTTTAGCAATTAAATAGAGTCTAAAACAAACCCCTAACTAAATGTTTAAGGAACATCAATCCAGCGTTGCAATGAGCGATTTGTAATGAGTTTATATGAAGCGAGGGATAAAACAGCATTTTTTAACATGCTAATCTGAGCTGTAAAGTCTGTATGATGGCAGGCTGTAGCGGCGCAGGGAAGAGTTGCGACTGCTGCTGTGTCTCTCAGCTTGGCATCATGACAGGCATTGCAGGATGGGAGTCTTTTGTAGCAAAGCTCAAAGTATAAGAGTCTTACAGAGGGGGGGGGGGGGGGGGGGGGGGGGAACAGAGACAGAATGAAGAACAGACTCAAAATCACATGAAAAATGCTCAGAAGAGAAGAGGGAGAGACAAAAAGTGACAGTGAAGTGCAAGTGAGGCTGATGAAAGAGTAAAAATTAAACAAGGAAGAAATAAAGATTATAGCTTACAGTAAGAGAAGAAAAGTTCAAGACAACCAGAGAGAGACTTAGCGAGGGAGCAGACTCTGTGTAATCAGCTTTGCTCCTCACTCTTCCATAAAGCGCTTGATGGTTCATCCCTAAGCCTTCATTTTTTTTCTCTTTATCATCTTCCCTTTTTCCTTACTTTCATCCCTTCCCAAACCGCACTACTTGGTCTCTGCTTCCTTCTAGCTCTCAGTTATTGGTCTAAATAGGTCAATAAAAGTGGTGCAGACACCAAAATGTATTTATTCGAACATTGTAAGGACTCAATCCTCTGGCTCCTGTGGAAATGCCATGACCAGGTTGACCCGTCACAGCTTCAGATGCTTTAAACAGATTTTTTTTAAGCCTGTTCTCTCCAAAAGGGGCTAGATGATTATTACACAAAGCATGACATGTAAACTTGGGGTTAGTGCATTTAAAAATGTAGTATGTTAAGAGCATCACATTTTCATATATTCATGCACAGCAGAGAACTAATTAGAGAACAAACTACAATTTTTAACATTTTGATACAAATTAAGGGACCATTCACATATTGCAGGGGTTCTCAATGAAGTGCTTCCCTTACCATATAAGGGGGCCGCTCCCCCCTCCCAACGCCCCCCCCCCCCCCCATACTGAAATGCTCCTGTAGGTGTGACCCATAATCCGATATGTGAACTAGGGCTGCATATGATCATTTCAGCATTGATAACGCAATGTGCGTCCGCAATAGTCACATCGCAGGATCTGCAATGTTGAACTGGGATTATAGTTGACCAATCTTTTGTTTGACTCCAGAACGATGAGTCCTCTCAGAGAGGACCAGCTCTGCATTGCACGTCAACAACTTCATGCATTGAGTTAAATTAGGCTTTACAGTCTCCGTGTTCAATCCTTTACTTCCACTGTATGTGTTCAGCTGAGGGAACGAAACCAACCCCATGACGTCAGACAAGGAATAGGTACCGAAACTCTGTACTTTATCGGTATCGGTGCTAAATTATAAAAGACAGAAGTATTAATAAGCTCTGACGTTAATGGTTCTGCTATTGGTACTGGAGAATTATTGTTGAATAAACATTACTTACAGTAGTATAATTCAACTGACCAACCTTTTTTTAATTTACGATATTTGATATTCGTCCGCACAGTTGGCAATCTCACATGAGAAATGCTCATGATTCTGGCAAGCGCGTCAAGTATAAAAACCTTCACAGTTCTCTGCTGTGTGTGCACACTCAGCAGAGGCTCGCGCTAAGAGCACACACATAGCTTGCGACACAGACTCACACGCACACACAGCTCGTAAGCTTACAGAGTCAACCAAATGGGCTGTATTTCCCCAGTGGACAGCAACAATGCAACAAGTTGTTTTCTTGTATAAGCGGAAACGCAAGCTATCTGGCTAAGTGAAAGTATCTTTCAAAAGTGCATTAACTGCAATGTAAAGTTTTTGACTGCCTAGCTACTAATGGTAACATTACATCATCGTTATGCCAGCAGTCAATCACCTAAATTAGTATAACACTAATAGTTAAATAAACACACACTTTCGGTTACAACAAAAACAGTATTTTTTTTCTGCAGAAGCCTAAATAAATCTTAAACATTAAAAATGCTTTTACATCAGCTGAATTTACAAATAAAGCCTATGAATCGCCAAATAATAAACTATGCTTATTAAAATAAAAATAAACAAATAAGCAAGATGCTACAAAACTGTGTTAAAAACACAGATAACTCCCAAAACACTGTTAACTCATTAATGTGAATGTGTTAATGAAAAATCATAAACATTATCTCATTCTACTGCATTTTGCAACTCAAAGAGGGAAGTTTTAACTGCAGGCAGCACAATAAACCAAGAAAGATCCCGACTTCTGCCAGAAAAGTCAAACATGTTGATTTTTCTCCAGAAGAATGGTTAAAAGTCATTTTCCCTCAAACCACTGGACATCATTTACAGCAGGGGTGTCCAAACTTGGTCCTGGAGAGGTTAGCTCCAACCCCAATCAAACCTACCTGAACCAGCTAATCAAGCTCTTACTAGATATACTAGAAACTTCCTGGCAGGTGTGTTGAAGCAAGTTGGAGCTAAACTCAGCCCTTCAGGACTGAGTTTGGACACCCCTGATTAACAGGAAAAAAATATTTATTTGTTTTACAGTTATTGATTTTGTTTTATTTTACATAAAAATGTAATAATAAAACAAAGTGTTATTAATTCTGTTCAATTTGTTAGTTTTTTAATTTTTTTATGAAAAAAAAAGACAAAAAGTACCAATAAGAGAACCGTTAAAGTACCGAACCGATAAGTGGTATCGATAAAAGTAGTAATATCGTTAAAACCTTAACGATACCCATCCCTAAGTCAGACACAGCGATATTCCAAGATGGCGGCGCTCTAGGTCTAAAAGCTATAGTAAAACATGCAGTTTTCTTCTAAATGGTTACATTAATCGAATTTGTTTAATATGTTTTCATTAAAGTGGAATCCAATGTACAAAATAATGTAAACTTTACTGGGTGCTTCATTTCCCCTTTAAGACTTTTAAATACTTTTAAGGGTACCAAATTTCTCTACATTGATTTTAACACTTTTAACACTTTTTAAGACCCCGCGGACACTCTGAAAATATGTACTCTGTTGGTGAGCCTCCAAGAACAGAATTGAGAAACACTGTTATGATTTATCCCATTTAAACCTTTATCATATGAATAAAGGTATTTTCAGGTATTTACAAACATTTACTAGAGATGTATTTAAAATAAGCAGTTTTTTAGAGTAATCTCCTCAAAGAATCCTAGAAACGTTATATAATATTGTAACTATTGTATTTTTAATCAAATAAATGCAGCCTGGGGTGACACAGTGGCTCAGTGGTTAGCACTTTCGCCTGACGACAAGAAGGTCGCTGGTTTGAGTCCTGGCTGGGTCAGTTGGCATTTCTGTGTGGAGTTTGCATATTCTTCTTGTGTTGGCGTGAGTTTCCTCTGGGTGCTCCAGTTTCCCCCATAGTCCACAGACATGCGCTATAGGTGAATTGAGTAAACTAAATTGCCCATAGTGTATGTGTGTAAATGAGTGTGTATAGATGTTTGTTTTCCAGTACTAGGTTGCAGCTGGAAGGGCATCTGCTGTGTAAAACATTTGCTGGATAAGTTGGCGGTTCATTCCGCTGTGGTGACCCCTGATGAATAAAAGGACTAAGCTGAAGGAAAATGAATGAATGAATGATAATTGCAGCCTTGGCAAGCACACAAGGCTTCTTTCAAAAACATCTACACAATCTTACTGACCTCAAAATTCAAATGCACTTTGTTACAGTACATTAACTCATCTTAAAAACCAATCATTGTCCCTATCCTTATTTCAACACAACCTGACAGGTTTTTACCTCTTGAGAGCAGAACAATGGCTGCCTTCATACAGCTGCTGTTCTATGGGATCCTAAATTGTGGAAGGACCAGGTGATGGGAATGGAGTTGGGATTTCCCTTCTAAACGGCACTGGTTGTGTGTGAATATGCACCTGTCTGCCACATGCCCGTCCTGTTTACACTCTACAGACGTACACCACATTATTAGTTATTATGTCATAATTACATCAGCTTTTATAACTTCGGTTTCTCCAAAGCAACAGATCCAAGTGGTCCGAGAGTGAACCTATAAGCAAACCGTGACATCAGTCTCTCGATTTCAACGGATTAAAAAAATCCAGATGATAAACGAGCCGCATGCACTGATTTCAGAACCACTGGTCCATATTAGACAAGCAATGAGAGCACGATGTCTAATTTATAGCCGTTACCAGAGCCACACACAATAGAAGAGAGTTTGAGCACAGAGCGGCTTGTTGGTGTCATCTTCACCCAGTTTGATTTATAGTGGTCCTGATGATTTCCTCTCTATGGGAGAATGCAGCTCAGCCTCTTCACAGAACAGAGACTAGAAATGGTGAATAACCTTTATGCAAGTTTCGATCTCAGTGCTTCAGCTGTCGTTGTTCTGTTTTATATTGGTCACTGCACTGATATCTATTTTCTACAATGACTTTAAATATAGTTCAACCAAAACTGAGATTTCTGTTAACATTTACACGCTCATTCTTCTTCATCTACTTTTCTCTTGTTTTCTTCTTATTTTCCTCTTACTGTAACTTTTTTATTTTCTTTTTTTTCTTCTTTTATTTTTTCATTCTTTTTCTTATATTTTGCTTTTTCATTTCTCTTTTTACTTATTTTTCTCTTTTTTACTATTATTTTTCTTTTCTGTTTTTTATTTTTTCTTTTGCTTATTTTTTTTCCTATTCTTTTCAGTTTTTTCTTATTTTTCTTTCTTATTATTCTTTTTCTTTTATTCTGCTTTTTATTTTCTTCATTTTCTTTTACTTTTTTCTGTTTTTTTCTCATGATTTTTTCTTGTCTTCTGCTTTTTTCTTTTCTCCTTTTTCTTTTCCTTCTTTTTTATTATTATTATTTTTCTTCTCTTCTGCTTTTTCTTATTTGTCTTAGTTTTTTCTTTATTTTAATTTTTTTCTTACTATTTTCTTTTCTGTTTTTTCTTTTCCTTCTTTTTCCTTTTCTTCGTATGATTTTTTTTCTATTTTTGTGCTCTTTTCTCTTTTTTTCTTAATATTATTTTTCTTATTTTTTGTTTCTTTTCCTTTTTTCATTTTTTTACATCTTGTCTTATTTTGCTTATTAATCTTTTTCTTCTCTTATGCTTTTTCTGCTTTTTCTTCTTATTATTATTACTCATTTTCTTCTCTTCTTATTCTTCTTTTTCCGCTTTCTCTTCTTCAGTATATGCATTATTCATTTGCAAGAAAGTTTTTGCATACAATTACAGTGGAGTCCAAAGATTTCCCCTTTAAAACAAATTCTAAAAAAGTCCTGTTAATCTTACATGTATTTAAGTCTTTGTGAGTCATACGAAATATGCTCTGAGCCTTTAAAAAACTGCAGTACAGTTTGGGTCAAAATTATAAGAGCCCTAATTCTTTTGTGTCTGATCTTTTAAATGAAGTTAAAAAAGTTGACTGAATTATTTATTCACGAATCTAAAAGTTGTAAATTTATAGTTATTATTTACAGTGCATTAAATTGTTATTTAGTTTACACTAGTTTATATACTAATAAATGTCGTAAGGCAAATCTAAAGCAAGAATCATTTGATGACATATTAAAAGCCCCATATTAAAAGTTAATTATTTATACAATGACCTTATAAACAACTATGTTTTACCTATTTGTCAGCACGAAGTTTTGCATGTCAGAATATTTTATTTTTATTTTTTTTATAATTATGTTTTGTTGAATGATGAGTGAACATTATTTCACACATTTATACCTGCATTTGATATGCTTTCTTTAAATATAAAATAATTGTGTAAATTCAATTTGAAAGAAAATAGGATGTCTGGTCTAATTTACATTTGATTTGTACTTCACAGAAAGCCAATGATAAATAATTATTCAACTGATTCATTAGATGTTTAAAACAACATGTGTGTACTGTTTGTGTTTGTGTAAACTCTTGACACCAAATTTCTTCTGCCATTTTAATGCCAATCAGAGATTTTAGAGACTTGATAAAGAATGGAGAAAAATTTGAGAACATTTGACATCCAATTAGAATTTACAATTTATTTGAATTTAGAGTCTGATTCTTTACTTCACATGCAGTATCTACAGATAGAGAGGTCAAAACCTGCCGGCAATGATATTAGAGTCCTTGTGGAGAACACAGAAGGGGTAAAAACACATCACAGTAGTGCCTAAAGCACAACATGAACCAGCAGTCAGTACAGGTCTCTCACCCACAGTGTCACAACAACAGGAAAAAACTCTGACATGTGCAGCGAATCCACTGAACCTCGGTTATAATAGAGACCAGATGCAGGTCTGAAAGTCATTGAGTAAGAAGCAAGTACCTGCAGATTTCACTGTAGGAGAGCCAGACTAATGATACTTCCAGCATCACCACAGCATGGCCGCCATATGTGTTGGGTTTTGATCACCTCAGCTGTGGAAGATACAGAAGAACATAATGCGGTCACAGCGTGTATGTTTCTGGTTCAGCACGGTTTTGGTACAAGACTAAATTGAAAAGAAGCGTGCATGTGGGGGATTTAAGATTGTATTATTTTTTTGGATATTTAAGTCAAAGTAATGTAAACTTGGAGCCAGATCAGTCTCAAAAATAATAGTCACAATTACAAAATTTAATTGGTAAATTCTAAACGCAATTCATAAATGCGCAAATCCAATTAGTAAATTTTAAACGATTCGTAAATATGCAAATGCCATTTGTAAATTCAAAGTACAATTCATAAATGCGCAAATCCAAATCATAAGTTCAAAGTACAATTCATAAATGTGCAAATCCAAATCATAAGTTCAAAATACAATTTATAAATATGCAAATCCAATTTGTAAATTCAAAGTATATTTTATAAATGCACAAATCCAATTTGTAAATTCAAAACACTATTCATAAATGCGCAAATCCAATATGTAAATTTTAAACAATTCGTAAATATGCAAATCCCATTTGTAAATTCAAAGTACAATTCATAAATGCACAAATCCAAATTATAAGTTCAAAGTACAATTTATAAATGAGCAAATCCAAATCGTAAATTCAAAGTATATTTCAAAAATGCGCAAATTTAATTTGTAAATTCAAAAAAATGTATAAATGTGCAAATCCAATTCGTAATCTCAAAGTACAACTCATAATGGCGCAAATGCAATTTGTAAATTCAAAACAATTAACAGTAAATGCACAAATCCAATTCGTAAAATTCAAAGTTCAATTCATTAATGCACAAATCCAATTCATTTAGGGAATATATGTCTAATTTTACTTGTGAATTCACAAATGGCCTTCAAAGTAATTGCTATATTCACACATTGATTCTTTGGAACAGTATTAGGTAATATTTGTTAAGTTGGTTAAATTTATTGAAACTTAATATATATTTGTTAATATAAAAACTAAAAGCAGTAAAACAAAAACCATGTAAAAAAAAGCGCAATTATAATATTAAAATTATATTGTGCACAGTTTTGGTACAAGACTAAATTAAAAAGACGCATGTATGTTGGGGATTTGGGAATTTTTTTTGGACATTTACTGTAAGTCAAAGTCATGTCAACAGCACAATGTTCCCAGTAGAAAAGCTCCTATTCTATATTATTTAAAATGTTAAAGCACTTCAAAATAATAGCTTTTTTTACACATTGAGTGTTTGGAAACAGTATTAAGTAATAATCGTTAAGCTGATTGGAGTTATTGAAGTTAAATATATATTCATTAATTTAAAAACTAAAATGGAAAAAAAGCACAATTATAATATTAAAATTATATTGTGCACAGTTTTGGTACAAGGCAAAATTGAAAAGAAGCACTTACTGTATGTGGGGGATTTGTGAATATATTTTTTGATTTTCAAGTCAAAGTCATGTCAACAGCACTATGTTCCCAGTAGAAACATTCCTATTCTATAGCATGTAATGTAAAGGAGCACTTCAGTAATTGTTTGGAAACAATGTTAATTATAACATGAAAAGTATTAATTTATAACACTTTGAGATTGAGATTCAGTCAACTATAATTAGTTATAAACTGAGACCAACAGTTAGCCAGTCCTATATATGCAACAATCACTCGTTAGAAGCTGTGAATCTAAAGCTTTTTGCTTTGAGCCTGAGTCAAACCAAAGAAATTATCACTACATTATTTGGTGCCCTACGAGAAGCTAAAATATCAAAATTAATATCAATAGCAAAATATTGATGTTAATATTTGTGATAAATTCAATTATGACTACATAATTGGTGCCCTCGTGTGAGGCTAAAATATCAATATTAATAGCAATACTAAAATATTGATGTTAGTATTTGTGATTAATTGAATTATCACTACAAGCCAAAAAAACTCTTTAAAAGTAATGTTTGACATTTACAGAAAATCTAGTAGAACATGAATTGACCTTTTAATCCAAGATTCTGCTTTAGCTCATTCAAATGAATCCAGGGCCCTTAAATGTGCTTCTTATATCATCAAAACTTGCCTGGAACTATTAAAGTGACTTGAAGGTTACCTTTTTCAAGCGCAATTCTCTTATACAGTACCAGTCCTGATTTGATTTGATCTGTAGCATTTGTGTAGTAGTAGTAATCTAATTTATTTATATAACACAGTGTTGCCCAAAGTGCTGAACACAAGCAATACTAACTAAAATGACTGATCACAGCACATACACTCACCGGACACTTTATTAGGTACACCTGTCCGACTGCTTGTTAATGCAAATTTCTAATCAGCCGATCACATGGCAGCAACTCAATGCATTTAGGCATGTAGACATGGTCAAGACGATCTGCTGCAGTTCAAACAGAGCATCAGAATGGGGAAGGTGAGTGAAGGCCGGCTCACACTGGGAGATTTTTTAAATCCTGAACGATTGTAGCATGTCAGACTGCACGAACATGGCTCTCATGTCACACTGTATGATCTCAGCCATCATAAAGTCAGACTGAACGACCATGAAGATGCACCAAACACAGAATAAAAAGCTCCTGGAGTTTGACGGCATCCACCCGCGACACTTTAACTGTTCCGCGTTCTGAAATGATTCCTCACAGCAAATGTAAACAATCTGTAGCTGCAATTTTGCACACAGCATGTCTCAATAATAAAACCAGGAAGAAAAAAAACTGTTTTGACATTTCCCCACGGTCGTTTGAATTGACGCCTGAATTGCCTCATCAAATTCGGAGCTCCTATTGGTTTTTGGATTGACGCTCAACACAGCTGTTGTCACACTTCAGGAAAGTGTTTGAAATCTTCTGACACTGCAAGAACTTCATCGGAGAGAAAATCTGATCGCAACGATCAAAGATCATAGATTTTAGCCCTGGATTTCAGAAATCTTTTAAGATTTCTCGAATTTGTCTCAGATGACAAAATCGCGGCTGAAATCTCAGAGTGTGAGCAGGGCTTTAAGTGACTTTGAACGTGGCATGGTTGTTGGTGCCAGACGGGCTGGTCTGAGTATTTTAGAAACTGCTGATCTACTGGGATCATGAACAACCATCTCAAGGGTTTAAAGAGAATGGTCCAAAAAAGAGAAAATATCCAGTGAGGCTACTTCCAGCAAGATAGCGCGCCATGATATAAGGTGTGAATCATCTCAGACTGCTTTCTTGAACATGACAATGAGTTCACTGTACTCAAATGGCCTCCACAGCCACCAGAACTCAAACCAATAGAGCACCTTTGAGGTGTGGTGGAACAGGAGATCTGCATCATGGATGTGCAGTCGACAAATCTGCAGCAACTGTGTGATGCTATCATGTTAATATGGACCAAAATCTCTGAGGAATATTTACAGTACTTTGTTGAATCTATGCCACAAATAATTAAGGTAGATCTAAAGGCAAAAAGGCTCCAACCCAGTATTAGTAAGGTGTAACTAATAAAGTGGGTGAGTGTAAACAAAAAAACTAAAACATAAAAACAAACCCCTCAACATGCAAAAGGCTCAAATGCTAAAGGACGTTGTTTTGGGTTCTTCGAAGGCCTTTGCCTGTGATCTCATTGAACATGTTTGAACATGTTTCTTTTAATAAAATGAGGAGTTAGAGATCTAAGACATTACTTTAAAGCACTGTAGCACTCTCTATGTGGTGATGGAGCAATAGCTGTTTTGCAGAGGTCAAGTTTCTTTGTTATTTCTTCCTCATGTGGATCTTGCTGAGGGATTTTTAATAGGTCTAGAGTAACAGACGTCTAATCGTCCCCAGCTTCCTCTCGAGGAATCGTATCCACGCCTGGCAGAAAGAATGAACCTGGCACAAAATCACTCCCTCTTAGCGCAGAGCTTAAATGGAAGAGGATATACTATAAGAATAGGCCGTTTAAAGCTACTACTAAACTACTACTAAACTAATCTCTGCACAGCTCAGCAATCGAACACATTATTTTTTATAAACTACTCTATGCTGACTCCTAATAAACATCCCTTAGTGAGAATGAAATAGCATGTTTACTTGACCAATAACTTGACTTGAATATTAAGTACCTCTCAGATGAACTGGTTATGATGTGTAGGCACAACTTGAGAATTATGATGATCTTCAGGTAATACGAAACCCACAAAAAGTGAGCTCAGCATTAAGTTTGGAGGTCTTATCAGTCTTAAGCTCTTGATATCCACTTGAGTTTGCTGGAAAAGAAGAGAGAATGTGTATAAAACTGAGAGAAAATTATATAGACTTAGAAGACTCCGAACGCAGAAACAAGTGGGTCAGAAAGACATGAAAAAGTAATGCAGATGCCATGCTGAAGTGTAGTTTAAATCAGCTACATGCACTTTATTTGGCCTCTTTTTCAGGCACAGCTTGCTCCTTGGACACTGGGACACTGGGTTGGATCTTGTTTGATTTTGTGACTGTAAATTCAACAAGGTGTTTGAAATAATAGCTCCATAGAAGATTTGGCTCCATATTGGCTTGATAGTATCACACAGTCAGTGGCACATCCATGATTTAAATCTCCTGTTCTAGCATATCCCAAAGGCGCTCTACTGTATTAAGATCTGATGACTGCGGAGGGCATTGAGTACAGTAAAGACAACAGTTAGATATAATTTAAGCTTTTGCGCAATCCTGTTGGAAATAGCCATCGTAATAAGAGTTCATTGTAGTAATAAAGAGATGGACTTGTCTAGCAACACTACTCAGGTTGGCTAGAGTGTTCAAATGATGCTCAATTTAGGATTTAAAGTTGTTTACACTCAATTCTGACTCAACCATCTAAATGTTGCAGCAGAAATCAAAACTTATCACACCCCCCCCCCCCCCCCCCCCCCCCATTATTCCATTGTCCATGTTGTTATCACATAAAAATGTAACCTAAGCTGACAAAAGATGCTCTTCTGCCTCAAAATGGACATTTTCTCTCTCTTATGGCCCGTTTCCACAGAGTGGTATAGTACGGTTTGGTACAGTACGCTTTTATGACCATTTACACTGTCAAACGAACCATACCACTCTTAATCACACTTTGCAAAGGGTACCAATGGTACCAAAAGGTGGAGCTAGACGTGCAGCTGAATGCCATTCGTTTACAGAGATACATCACTCGCTTGCGCAACAAGCCAGATTGAAAACAAAGGAACCGCCATGTTTTAAATACACAGCTGAGACATTACACCATAATAATATATACATATTATAATGAGCCATGGCCGACCCGAGCTCAAACAAACCTTGTCGTCATCTTGATGAACAACCACAAAGCCAAGAAGAAGAGCAGACTCTACCCTGTGCCCCGTAGGTTTTTTTGAGCCTGTCTAAAGCGCGATCGGTTTTGCGTGCGCGTCTATATTTGAAATAACAAACTTCTTGAGCTGATGATAATAACGTGCACTCGATTATTGGTTATTGAAATACTTATGCTGGGTTCCTGCGTAGCACTGCAACACCCTAGTGTTTTCACCCTAAGTAAATATTCTGCTCAATTTTAATTACTTAAACTTGCACAAAATCTCACAGCATTTCATAACTTTTTGATTTAATGGCTAATTTGTATGTAAGGCTAGATCGTACAATCTCATTTATACAGTTTAATATCATTTGCTCATCCCCAATGACGGTTGGGTTTAGAGGTGGGGTTGGGTGACACGGTTCCTTTAAAAAAATCTTACATTTTGGTATGACTAAAATACAAAATTGTACAAATTAGCCTAACATATGTCAAGCCATTCACATTCCCCAACACAAATTTGCACATATAAGCGTTTGCATAAAAAAACTTGAGCGAATAATTAATTTTGCTTATGGTGTGACCCCAGCATTAGTTCAGTTCGTCTGCCACCAAAAACATGGCATCTTCAAAGTCACATAAATCACCCTTTTTCCCCATACTAATGCTAAATTTGAACTTATAATAATCTTGATCATGTCTACATAACTACAGTTATTGAGAATTTTAGATATTAATTGGCTTATTAGATATTAGTAACAAGCAGTTGTACCTAATAAAGTGATATTTAGTAATTAACAGCAATAATAGGGGTTTTCTGTTGGTGCAGCCGTGCTATTGTAACGTTTTAGGTTAAGAATGAGGAAATTACATTATGTTTTATTACTTCATTTGCCAAGTGTGTGTTCAAAATGGCTTATTTATGATAAAAAGTGCCCTGCTTCCTCTAAAATTACTCCTTTTGGCCTTCAGAGTCAGTAGCATATGAACATCTCAATTACAATTGGAATTTGCCCTATATATGCATACACCTGGTAACCAAAGCCACACCTGGTTACACATATGCAAAGTTTTATTTTGCATTTCAATGTGACCAGGGGTGAAAAGTCCATTACAATACACACAAAAGCAGGCATTATGCAACGATAAAGCTAGTGCTGTTTAACGATTAATGGTGATTTTTTATTATGAAATTATTTACATAACATATGTGTGTGTGTGTGTGCTGTGTATATTTACCTATGCATATATGAATTTATGAATAATTTATGCATATTAATTTATGTATGAATAGTCAGGCAGGCAAGGTTAATTTAAGAGCAAATAGTAGCATAAGGGAAATCTAAAAGAGTAATCCTAGTAACAGGCGATGAGTTCATGCAAACACTATAGAATACACAAGAGATGTCACTCGTATACTTTTCAATGGGGAAAAGTGGAACTGTCAATATGGCGAATGAAGCCCTGCCTTTTAGAACAGAGCCAATCAGCGATCGCTATAGAAGGACAATTCTCCCATGGGGGGTGGGGGTTGGGGTGGTTTGGGGGGCTTGGACCAGACGTGAGTTTCAACAGATTTTGTGTGATATGAACATTTAGAAATGAAACTAAAGACACATTTGTTGTTTCATTTCATTGTTTATTCGTAATATGAAATGTAATCGTAAGCTTGGCAAGTAGTTTTGGAAAATTTGATGTTTCCCTATTCAAACAGAATGCTCGAGCATACTGTCTGAGAGGTGTTTCAAAGATGCCTTTAAGAGACTTTGGTTCAAGGGAGGTGGCAAAACAACATAATCCAAAAACAAACACAGGGTGGAAAATACGGCAAGATAACACTGGAAAACGCTTTGCAATGTACGCTAGGAGAACAAGACTCAGGAACAGGTATGTGTGTGATGTATAGATAATTCAAGGAATTGTGATGAGCTTCAGATGTGTGTGTGTGTGTAATCAAAATGTGACATGGATCTGGTGTGACTGCGGTGCATGATGGGATATGTAGTTGTAGATATGTAGTAAGTATGACAGGTAATTTTCTCCAGCTATCTGCAAAGGCTACATCACTAGTAATTGTAACATACACATACATGGATATATTCATATATACATAATAAATATATACCGTTCACATACATTTTTTATGTAAACGCAAACTTTTATTTTGCATGCAATTAGTCACAATTAATGTTTAATATTAAACTAAACATTTAAAAGTATGATAATTCTCAAAAATGTGCAACATTTCATACTTACTATATACTGCAGCAATATTTAGAGCAGTATGTTACTACGCAATCCTTAATGTAACATACATACTAACATGTGAACTGCCTCTATAGTAACCCATGCTGTTTTTTGTCTGTTTTTGGGATGGCAGCAGGGTGGGGGATCAGGACTATAAATCCACAAATGTCTTCAGCCACACTCAGCTCATTTCAAGCATTCACTTTTCAATCCACAGCCCAGTTTAGCTGCCAAGAGGATCAGAGGAGCGGTCAGGGTTTCCCTCAAAGCAAATGCAACATTAAAGTTTCCCGTCTCGTAACGGAAGGCCGTAAGAAGGGGAAGACGAGGTTCTGCATGTGTGTGTGTGTGTGTGTGTGTGTGTGTGTGTGTGTGTGTGTGTGTG
>CAIGQZ010000217.1:3297393-3324388 GCA_903798205.1 Danio tinwini | reverse complement strand
ATATTGTTTTTGTTTGTCTACAGAACAAACCACTGTTATACAACGATTTGCCTGATTACCTAAACTTGCCTTGTTAAGCTAATTAAGCCTTTAAATAGCAATTTTACCATATCCACTAACCGGCCACTTTATTAGGTACACCTTACTAGTACAAGGTTGGACCCCCTTTTGATGTCCCCCCACACCATAACACCCCCACCACCAGCCTGAACCATTGATACAAGGCAGGATGGATCCATGCTTTCATGTTGTTGATGCCTAATTCTGACGCTACCATCCAAAGGTCGCAGCAGAAATTGAGACTCATCAGACAAGGCAACGTTTTTAATCTTCTATTGTGCAATATTTGTTGAGCCTGTGCGAATTGTAACCTCAGTTTCCTGTTCTCAGCTGACAGGAGTGGCACCCGGTGTGGTTTTCTGCTGCTGTAGCCCATCTGCCTCAAGGTTTGACGTGTTGTGCGTTCAGTGATGCTCTTCTGTATAGTTTGGTTCAATGAGTGGTTATTTGAGTTACTGTTGCCTTTCTATCAGCTCAAACCAGTCTGGCCATTCTCCTCTGACCTCTGGCATCAACAAGGCATTTGCCCCACAGAACTGCCGCTCACTGGATATTTTTTCTTTTTCAGACCATTCTCTTTAAACCCTAGAGATGGTTGTGCGTGAAAATCCCAGTAGATCAGCAGATTCTGAAATACTCAGACCAGCCCGTCTAACACAAACAATCATGCCACATTTAAAGTCACTTAGATCACCTTTCTTCCCCATTCTGATGCTTGGTTTGAACTGCAGCAGATCGTCTTGACTATGTCTACATGCCTAAATGCATTGAGTTGCTGCCATGTTATTGGCTGATTAGAAATTTGCGTTTACTAGCAGGTGTACCTAATAAAGTGGCCAGTGAGTGTATATATAAACCTTTAGGTATGTTTAACAGCAAAATATCAAGCAGTTGACTGAATGATGACAGTTTAAATTTTCTGGTCAACCTGTCACTGTAAAGTTGATTTTCTGAATATGAGACAAAGCATTTGGCTGATATTCTTCAGCTGGATCTCTACGTGTCGGACCCTGCAATGAACCGGATGTGTTTAATGGCTGAGGCTTTCAGTGTGTATGAAACGGCCCAATGTGTGCACAGGGAGTCATATTCTTACAGCGTGAAGAAGACATCAAACACTGCTCTGAAAGGACTGTAAATCATTTGTGCTCAGAGGCAAAGCTACTTCAAGTGTTACATCATTTGCGCCGCCAATAAACATCTGTTAAAAAAAAGCCTCACTTTCCCCTGGCAGGGAAATGGGGGGAAATATTCTTTCAGTCGCACCCTCCCTTTTATACTGTCCCTCAGAGAACGATAAACCTGTGAAAGCTGTCAGTCATGTTTTTCGCTCTTGTCTTCCCAGATCTCCCTGTTCCCTCTTTCTTGTGCTTTTATCATTCGAGACTTATAAGCACACAAGAGTTTGTTTAACTTTTAAATTCTCTGCAGGCTCTAATGTCTGAGAAATGGCCTTGTGCTGTGACAGAACAAAGATTTATCCCGCCTGCTGGTTTATTTCAAACAATCGCATCCCAAAAGAGGATTCCGACGTTTTACTCATTTCTTAGCTTCACAAAGGGCGTGTGCACCCTAAAAAGGAATATTTTGACATGGTGTTCCGAGATGATGTTCGTTCTTTTTTGGAACACATTTATAGTTGAAGTCAAAATTATTAGCCATGCTGTGAATTTTTGTTTTCTTTTTCAAATATTTGCCAAATTATGTTTAACAGAGCAAGGACTTTTTTTTACAGTATTTCCTATAATATTTTTTTCTTCTGGAGAAAGTTTTATTTGTTTTATTTCGGCTAGAATAAAAGCAGTTTTTAATTTTTTAAAACCCATTTTAAGGTCAGTACTATTAACCCCCCTTAAGAAATATTTTTTTTTCTGATTGTCTACAAAACAAACCATTGTTATACAATGACTTGCCTAAATATACTAACTTGCCTATTTAACCTTTTTAAGCTAATTAAGCTTTTAAGTTGCACTTTAAGCTGAATGCTAGTATCTTGAAAAATATATAGTAAAATATTATCTACTGCCACGATAACAGAGAGAATAAATCAGTTATAAGGAATTAGTTATTAAAAAACATTAAGTTCAGAAATGTGCTGAAAAAATTTCTTTAAAATTATGTCCTATAAACAGAAATTGGGGAAAACAAATATACGATGGGGGTGGGGGTTGGGGGTGGTTGGTGACAATTCAGGAGGGGTAATAATTCTGAATTCAACTGTACATAGAATGAAGAAATTAAACTAATTCATAAAACGTAAAGTTGGGTGTACAGTTTTACAGACTAGTTTCTTTCAAGTCTTTTTTTTTTTTTCCATGACAACAAGACGGTTGCAACTTATTAAATATAAATGCCACCATTGGCCCAAGCTCATGTCTATTTCATTAAAGAGGCAATGTTGTTCACTTTGGCATGTATGAAGGTTGTCCCTGATGGCCTTGTGACCTGTACTATATAATGTGACATCAGCATCACCTGGCCACCAGGTATCTAAACATCAATAATTTGTCACATCACAGGTGGAAGTCACTTGGCTTTTGTTTTTAATTGTTTACATTGTTAAATCACTCTGTGAATTATACATTTAATATGTGTCGTTTTTTGCAAGATGTACTGATGCAATGTTTAGAAACACAGAGTTGTGAATTTCTGAAGTTCAACAAACATGGTCAAACAAAATATGCACAGGCATAGAAGCAAATAGAAGCAAATAGATGAATTCACAATTTCACTTGGTGTATTTAAATGCACAAAAAATGCTTATAAAAAATCTAGCTTAGATATTTTGCTAATATATTTGCACACAAGACATGCTCATTGAAAATACCAAAGTTCAAAGTATAAGGAAGTAGGTAGCATGTGGCTTTATAAAAGTTAAGTCTGTTTAACAGGGCACTCATCAAAAATACAGAACTCAACGGTCAAACTTTGCAGTGTTACTGTGAGTTATTACTTAATTATTATTACTTAATACATTTGAATTGAAAATTATATTGTGGTCAGTGTGAATGAAGTTACCTGATAAAGGGTAAAGGATCACTGCCACATAAACAAAACAGCAATGCAAAATAGCTCTCTCGTCTTTCACTATTGTCTCCAGAAGGTTATCCTTCTGGAACTTCTCAGTGGAACTCAAGACCGGAGTGGCTGGAGGTGAAGCTCTGTATACTGTATAGACACACTTCTGCTTGTTCCTCAAGCAGGTTCTGGTGCCAAGCTAATGGCAGCAAGTCCATCCATCCTAACTGGTATACTCTTTCAGCACCAGCAGCCTCAAGAATTTATGATGGCAGACTCTTCTCCATCATTCCATGTCTGTTCAAAAAATATTCCTAATCAGCGAGAGTTTGCCAACAAAATGTTCCTCCATCCCAGGTTTCAGCACGAATGTAATGTAATTCAAGGTATAGGGAAGGAGGAAAGGAAAAATAGTAAACCAATACATTTTTTATTTGATTAAAATAATTTAGAACACCTACAGCAGGCGTGTTCAACCCTTTTCCTGGAGATCTACCTTCTTGCAGAGTTTAGCTCCAGCCCTAATTAAACACAACTAAAGTCGCGGTCACGCTTGAGTTTGAGCTTGCGAAATTCCGTCGTACGACACTGCGAAAAAGGATGGAATTAAACAACAAGATTATTAGACATTTAAAAAGCAAGCGCTTGCTCTAAATTTGACATTTCTGTACAGGCAGGTCATGTTTTGCTCTTCTATTGGTCTCACGCAATCAACTCATGCAATTTCGCAGGTTAGAGTTCACCAAGCTTGAACTTTAAAACGCAGCAACATGGGATACTTGTAGCACAAGCTTGCGTCTCCTGTCTGCCGCATCCAAATGACAATGAATGGAAGTCTATGGGGCAGTGTGACCGCGGCTTAAACCAACAAAGTAGGATCTAAAGGAGCACTTGATCATTAAAGATAGGTGTGTTTGATCAAGGCTGTAGCTAAATACTGCAAGAAGGTAGATCTCCAGGAACAGGGTTGAACACCCTACAGCACAAACAGAAAAAAAAAAAACATCAACATGAAATCTCCCAGGCCTGGTCCTATTATGTCTTTCCCTTTACTCGTTTCGAGACTAGTGTGGTACTTACATCAACAGCCACAGGTGGTACCTGTGATTTTAGACTTATAGATAAAACTCCTGGCTGATAATAGTTGCAAGTTTGAACCTCACTAGATTCAAACTGTTGTCATGATCAAGACACTTTACACTAGCTAACTTTTGTTAGCATTTAACTTTTTATAAGCATAAGCAAAGTGACTTAAAACACCAGCTAAAATAAAAAAAACAAGTAATTAATATGCAAAAAGCTTTGCAGCGTGTTACATCACCACCTTAATTTGTGCTCCAGAAACTTCTTCCATCTGTGGGAGTGCTGCAAAAACGGACTCAATCAGCAACCTGTGGTGTTCAGTTGAGCGAAACAGACCAGCTGCACTGCGCATAAACACTCATTGCCACATGCTGGAAAGCCACTGTGCTCTTATTTTTTTATCTGGAGGCATGAATTTGTGGTGGCATGTGACACGAAAAAACAATTGGCAATGAAAAATAGTGACCTGAAGGGCTATCTAAAGCTGCTGACCCCCAGCCCGCTAATGCCATTACAGTCCATAAACCACCAATGGAGATTGAGGGAGGCCATTTTGTCAGGGCCTAAACCCCCCGGTGGAGGGAGATAAATAATTGAAGGCTGCATACTGCACTTGGGCTGAATCTGAAGCGAACGGGGCTTATGAGGCTCTAAATGGTGGAGTGGAGTGCTGTAAATCATTAATCCACTGCTTTTATCCTCTTTGGTTCAGGTCAGTGTCCTGAAGGCACTAGAGAGTGGTGGGAAGAGAGAGTGAGAGTGGCGCGGACAAACAAATTACACTCTATTCTTCCTCTTTAAGATATGACAGAGCTAGAATGTAAAGCACAGGACAAAAAACACATGCAAAATACTGCCCTCGCTGACTTGTAATGGACACAAATTAAGGGCTATTTTCCTAAAGCAGAATTAAGATAAAGGACAACATGAGCAAAGCATATTTTGCTTCAGATACATTTCTTTTTGAAGTTTTGGATATTCATTTTTTTTTATCAATAACTCTGCTCAGGAAGAAACCTAATAAAATAGCAAACGTATCTGGTGTCATGTGATGTGGGGGTCATTGCTTGATGGTCTAATGGATCCTTGATTGGCACTAAGAGATTCAAAGAAAAGCATGTATCCTCTCAGAAACGAACAGAGGTCAACTGTGTGTTAAATGTGGTTTTGAAGTGGAAGCACAAAGCTTCAGATACAGACAAAATGCTTAAAAAAAAAGACAAGTCTGTTTAAAGGAGGTCTATTTTAATGGCTCTTCTTCAAAGAAATCACAGACGTAGCATATGCTACATACATGCTCCTATAATTACTCTCTCTCTGTCTGTACAGGGACCTGATGCCGAAGACCCTGGAGGGCCAAATCACCATGGAGAAAACACCAAGCTACTTTGTCACTCGCGAAGCTCCGTCCCGGATCTACGCCATGTCCCATGACACCAAGCTGATAGTGGTGGTCAGGGACCCCGTCACAAGAGCCATCTCTGACTACACGCAGACTCTGTCCAAGAAGCCTGACATTCCTACTTTTGAGAGTCTGACGTTCAAAAACAGGACTACAGGGTTAATCGACACCTCGTGGAGCGCCATTCAGATCGGCATCTACGCCAAACACCTGGACAACTGGCTGCAGTTCTTCCCCATGAGCCAGATCCTGTTCGTGAGCGGAGAGAGGTTGATCAGCGACCCGGCCGGAGAGCTGGGCCGCGTGCAGGACTTCTTAGGCCTGAAGAGGATCATCACAGACAAACACTTCTACTTTAACCAGACCAAGGGCTTCCCTTGTCTCAAAAAGGCAGAGGGCAGCAGCAAACCCCATTGCCTGGGTAAAACCAAAGGGCGAACCCATCCCAACATTGACCCGGAGGTCGTGCAGAGACTTCGAGACTTCTACAGGCCTTTCAACATGAAGTTCTACCAGATGACTGGCAGGAAATTTGGTTGGGATGACTAAGAGTAGACTATGAGATAGACCCTGAATGTTGGAAAAAGGGAGAAACGACCTTACTGTGACCTCACCAGCAACAACTTGATAACAGTTCTCGTCTCCAAGAAAAAAGTGGCCCAATCTGACTGGAAAATTACAAAAAGTCCACATTCAACACAAGTTAGGCACAGAACACTATGAGCAGATGTAGAAATCAAAAGTAAATGTGTTCACACTGCCATTACTGTTCCAGAATTTATTTAGATTCCAGATTTAAAGGTGGCATTGTATCTCCTTACATCTAGATTAGGCAGATGAAAATGAGGTCAGATGTTACCTTTGTTGACATCAACTCTTGTTTTACCCAACCAGGCATTGGCTATTTTTTGACATTTAAACAGCAATACCACAAAAGGACCTAGAAGAGACAGCCGATTTGAATGTTATCACTTGATTGAATGGGCATTATCAGTGGTTATCAGCTGATAAGATATGGGCCAGTAGGGGCTGTTAACAAGAATTATTTATATTATGTATTACATTTTCCATTAATTGTATTTTATTAATGTCTACCTCTACCCCAACCCTAAACCTAACTGTAACAGTAATGTAAAAACAGATCTGAATCTGGAGTCTTCTCTATAGTATAGCTAATTAACCATGTGGATGGATGATAACAGTAGGCTCAATAGGCCCCTACTGGCCCATATCTATCAGCTGATTACCACTGAAAACACCCATTCAATCAAACTATAACATTTAAATCAAGTGGAAGAGACACCTAAAAGCTAAAGAGATCTCTAGAACTATGCATTTGGATGAATTGTCCACTGTGTCTTTAGTTGGAGATCAGTTTAGTCCTTCTGCCATATTTAATGTAGTTTAAACTAGCTGCTTATATACCTTTGAAATTATTTGAAGGAAATTATCAAAACATTATAAATAAGTATATATTTTTTACAAATTATTTATTTTAGAATAATTAAAGTACATATACAGTTTATCTATTTTTAATAATTTTCACTAAACCTCACCTTCCTTCACCTTTGTTTTTTGTTTTTGCTTGTGGAGGGTAAGTATTTTCCTTTGTATTTTAACACAATGCCTTTTCTGAAAGTTGAAATGTGCACATTTAAATGTTCACAGAATGTGCTTTTCATAATAAAAAAAGTTAGGAAACAATATATGAGTGGGATCTTAAAAATATTTCTCATTACATAAGAACAGGGCAGTTATTGTGAAAATGTGCAGAATATGATTGAATTAACTGTTTGGTTTTACAGAACAATCAAAAAAATGTCTAACTGAGACTTTATGGCAAGCTTCTGAAAGTCTACAAGTTCTATGGTGAAAGTTTAACGGTGTACAATGTGTGTATGCTGGAGAGAAAGACACAGTTACAACTCAAAATAAACAATGATCACATTTCCTCAATTTAAAGGTGATTTGTGTAATTTCCCATTGTTATATTGCTTTACAATCTGCATCATTATTTTATGCATAATGTCGAAATTACACAAATAGCCTTTAAGTACAGAGAGTGAATTAGTTTTTACATTATTATCGGTGACATTATGCTTTTATAGTTCTGTTGATTTCATTTGAATAATGGATTTTATAATGCACACTTTAAATAATAAACTTGTTTTTGCAGTTTCCAGACTGTGATTCTATTTGCAATCCTACAATGCAATACAAAGCATATTAGTCTAGAATTATGACACTCGGTTGTTAGTTAATGCTACATAAATGACTTTATGAGGAATAATCAAAATGCAAAGTGTTTAGTGGCTCCAGAAAGGCTAAAGACTGTGGCAGCAGACAGCAGTCCTCATCCTCTGGCCGCAGTCCTATCGGTGCCGCTTCATCCAGCCTTATTGTCTTAGCTTATCTGTCTCTGGTCCAGGATGCTCCGAGGCCCTCAGAAGATGCTCCTCATTGTGGGTTTATTATTTTCTGGATTGTGCAGAAGCCTGTCGGGAGTTTGCTTTTCTAATTTGGCTGGTTAACGAGCGAGAGCACTGCTGGAAAGAGAATCAGCAAGACATGAACGGAATGGATATTTTGGATGGTCCACGTGCAAAAAAAAAAAAAAAAAAAAACTCTCGAGCAGGAATTGGATTTTTAACCCAACCTTTATCTCTCTCCTTCTCTCGGTTTATCACTTGCAAATGTATCACCGCTTTAGGGCTCTTGACAGCCACCGGCAATCCTTCTTTCCTTGGCTTTGGTTTGTTTTCGTTTTCATCTGCGTTCCCTCGAGTCCCGTCGATCCACTCGCTGTGTTTGTTTAAAAAGAGCCTCTGCAGTCAGGCTGGAATCTGACAGTGTTCATTATGAACTTAAACAGTGTGTTAACCTGACTCGCATCAAAATTAAATTCCACAGGTTGGGTTTCGGGCAGGCTCCGTTCCAGCTGTTCAGCTCAACCGCATTACAATTTTAATCAACGACAGCTATATAAAGCTGTCCAATTTAAGGATTGAGAACGTACTAATGAGCCCACAAGTGCGTAAACACGTGCAATAATCCATTGGCCAAAATATACATCTATCATTGGAAATCGGCAATGATTTGCATGATGTACAATTTTCTCGAATAACTTGGTGATATGCAAATAAACGGTTTTCAATATCACATTCAATCAGTGGTCATTTGTGTAATTTAGCCATAATTTATATATATTTATAGAAAAACTTATTATTATTTTTTTTTTTTATGTGTATTTTGAAATCTTAAACCGATCATTTGCATGTGGTGTAAATGTGGCCTTTGTTTGACATACTCTAATCTTCGGTTCACGGAGCTCTGCTAAATTACAAGCTAATGATCTGAATCGGGTGTGTTAAAAAAAGAGAGATCTACAAAATGTGCAGGGAGAGGGCCATGAAGCATTGCAAATGACACAATTCAATTAAAAGCAGATAAGGCTATTCATTTAAAGCTATTTGTTGTTTCTATGTAGTGTCAAACTGAGGGAAAACCTGACTCACAAACACACATGTAGACTCTGACACACACACAAAAAACTGTACCTGTGCCCAGCTGTCAGTGAGGGTCTGACAGGGTGAGACACCTGTGTGGGGTCACATGTACACAATTACCCCCTTTCAGTCTCCTGTTAGTGCTGATAACATGTTCATCCTGCTTTGAGAGAGAGAGAGAGAGAGAGAGAGAGAGAGAGAAAGAGATGGAACAACATTAAAAATCACATTTTTAGCAACAATGTGTGAATATATGTGAACAATATATGAAAAATTAAAGGTATTTTTAATCAAGATATTTAACACATTAAAAATGCCTGGGGCGGCACAGTGGCTCAATAGCCGCATTTCCACTGTTGGGCTGTGGCAAAGCCCGGGAGCATGAGCAGTGAGTCCGTTTCCACTGTCGGGCTAGTAGCTCGCAGCGCAGCACGCAAACCCCACCCCTAGAATGCCTCCCGAATCAATCATCACACAACCTGCCCAGTTCAGCATGAATCAGGCAGATGAAGCACACCATCACATCATCACAAAATGATTAAAATGAGGACAACCAAAACAAACATATGACACGTTAATTTACATGATTAC
Organism: Danio tinwini; assembly: GCA_903798205.1. Classification (NCBI taxonomy): domain Eukaryota; kingdom Metazoa; phylum Chordata; class Actinopteri; order Cypriniformes; family Danionidae; genus Danio; species Danio tinwini. The sequence goes on along the minus strand of CAIGQZ010000217.1, from coordinate 3,314,728 downwards.
ATTATATGTCTATACGCACAGGCCTATGCATTTGCATTCATTATATTCATTTACTCACTGACTAACTGTTTGCATCGTGCATCGAGTGGTCTCACCACTAACGGAGGGATGTCCCAGCGCATCATCCATAATATAAAACCACAGATATTTTCTGGTAATAACTCTGTATAAATTGTATTTTTAACATCCTCGTTTTAATAGACGCCGTCAAACGTTCAGCCCAATAGCTCCGGAGAGACAAAAAATATATAAAAATATTAAAAATATAGCCTAGGTTAAATTTTAACCTAGGCTATATGACACTTAATAGGTAATTCCCCTTTATTTAAGAGAACAATTTAAGGATGTTGGGAAGAGGGATGAGTTGATGTTGCGGATGAGTCAGTACGTTAGGTTGGGCTGCGGGGAGCGTTTGCCGCCCTCACTATTATGCCAGAGCCGTATTATGCAAGTGTTCTGTTGATGTTGTGGATGAAAGTCAGTACGTTTGGTTGGGAGAGTTTGCCGCCCTCATTATTATGCCGCTCTAGGCGGCCGCCTAGGTCGCCTCTATGGACGCGCCGGCCCTGGCTACACTTCGAAATGAGGACAGACTCAGACAGACCATGCAGCGTTAAGCATTTATTGTTTCAAACAGGTTTTAGCGTAAGTAAAGACGAAGTGTAGACAAAGTGTAGGCGAAGTGCGTGCGAAGTGCGCGCGTGTGTTATGAAGAGCAAGGAGGGATGCGATGGAGAGAGGTAAACAACGTATATGAGGAGCGGGAGGAAGACGAGCGACAATGCTAAAACGGGCTACTCACAGTGCTTAATCAATAGCTAAAATTACATTTCCCCTTTGAGTTGAGGGAAAACATCTATCACTCCTAGTGGTTGACTGTGGTATAGGTGATGGAAGCCTGAATCAAATGCCTTCAGTTTTGTAATGAAATTGAAAAAGTATAAACATTAAACAATGTTAAGCCAAAATTAGATTTTTGTTTGATTTTCTTCTTGGGGGTCCGGCCCTCAAGGAGACTGTCTAGTAAAACTCTGGCCCTCTGACAAATACAGTTGATAACCCCTGCTCTACATTTAACAATTCATTTTTTACTTTTCCACAACATATAAAAACATAAACACTTGTTTGAGGGCATAGAACATTTTTTACGTGCAGCTTTTTCCAATTCGTTTGTAAAGCAGCGCTGCGAAAATGAGAATCACAAATGACAAAGTGGAGGGAATCAATAGGCCCAAAAAGTGACAGTGGTCTCTACAACTTACTCATGTGACTTTCCTGCCATCATATCGTGCCTGCGGTTGGCCATCAGACAGATCTGCACTTTGTTTTCTCTGTATCTCCGAAAACCTGCTTAATCTTCATAATCATCAGAGCAAACAGGACTCAAAAGCGCAGTCTAAAGCCTGTATTAATAAAAGAGCTTTTCAGCCCCACATCTCGGATGGGTTCTGTTTCATCTTTGTGTGGATGTATACAGTCCAGACAAAGAGCAAGTGATTTTTAAAGCGAGGCAGAGCTCAGGGCCAAACGCCCTGGGTAAACATATCAAAATCTGCGTTTAATAGACTCATTTGTCCCTGTCATGAAACAGACCGCTTCTTTTAAGATCTGATTAAGAGGTATTTTATGAACAGCTGTCACTCTGACTGGAAGTATGTTGTTTACGGAGCCATTCCTTTTCAAGTGCCAGACTGGAAAGACAAAATTGGCCAATTTGAGAACAGGCAACCGTCCCGTTTATGACACTTGGGATACTGACACAACTGTTCTGAAGGAAAAAAAAAGCAACAGCAGCTCTTCAAAAAGACTATGTTTGCTCTCAAAGAAAGTTACAGCTTATTCACATTCATTCATGTTCTTTTTGCCTTAGTCCCTTTATTAGTTAAGGATCACCACAGCGGAATGAACCGATAACTTATCCATCATATGTTTTACGCAGCGGGTGCCCTTCCAGCTGCAAAGCAACACTGGGAAACACCCATACACTCTCATTCACACATGTACTACAATCAATTTAGCTTACCCAGGAGCACCCGGAGGAAACCCATGCGAACACGAGGAGAACATGCAAACTCCACACAGAAATGCCAACTGACCCAGCCAAGGCTCGAACCAGCAACCTTCTTGCTGTGAAGTGACAGAGCCACCCTACAGTATGTGCCACCGTGTCGACAAGGTTACAGCTTTCATTTGAAATAATTAATAAAGATTTTCACCCAGTGCAAAAAATAAGGTATACACAGTGTCAAAAAGAGCCTGGAAGCCTGCAGTTTCCGTATGTTCATCAACATCCTTAAACATGCATGGTTTCCACTACATTCATTCTTCCATGGCAGGGCGCCACACCAAAATAAAACCCCTCCATGGCTACATACAGCTTCTCATTCAAAACATTCAGTCATTGTTTTTTGTAATAGCGGGTTATAATCGCACCAAATCGTATTAAAAGGTAAGTGAATTATAATATAACAGAGCAAACTTTTCTGTAATCGTAGCAGTGCTGTGTGTTATTTGTTTAACCCTTTAAGGTGACATGCTGACTGACTGACTGGCTGACTGACTGACTGACTGGCTGACTGACAGGTTCATGATATGCGAGGCCAGCAAACACGACGTAGCTTTCAGTTAAGATGAACACAGTTTCCATATACTTTATAAAGGTCTAAGGCTCTGCATACAATGACTTTATCTTGCTGGAGTTTATAGCCATTTCACTTTACTTTAGGAAGCATTAATGTCGCTCTGTGGGTCTATTGGAGATATTCATAAATATTCCTAGCAAATCTAATACATTTTGGAGACTTGTTACATAAACGCACTAAATCGCACTTTAGCAGCATTTATTTGAGAGTGAACAAGAAAATCTGCACTTGAGCAGCGTATAATTGAGGGCATGCAAAGAAGTTTTGTACACGAACAGAGGAAATCGGCGCACAAGCAAAGAGATACGCATGCTTTTATTACATAAATGCGATCTTGACTTGTAATTCTGCGCTCACGGCATGTGTCATTGAAATAACGCCATAGGTAGATTTGTGTAAAAGGCCTGCCGCCACAGCTGGAAAACATCTTAGAGGAAACACTGATATGGTCAAATTACTTGCAGCTTATTTTATTTCCAAACATATTCCAGAAATATTTAAGAGCGAAGCAAAATTTTCAACTTGAATCAAACATCAACAACAAAATATTCTTTCATTCATTAATTTTCTTTTCTTAGTCGCTTTATTAATCAGAGTTTGCCACAGCGGAATGAACTGCCAACTTATCCAGCATATGTTTTACGCGTTTACTGGGAAACACCCATACACTCTTGCATTCACACACACACTCATACACTACGGCCAATTTAGCTTATTCAATTTACCTATAGTGCATGTCTTTGGACTGTGGGGGAAACCGGAGCACCCAGAGAAAACCCACGCCAACATGGGGAGACAAACTCCACACAGAAATGCCGACTGACCCAGCCGAGGCTCGAACCAGTGACCTTCTTGCGTTGAGGCAATTGTGCTAAAGTACCCACTGCGCCACCCTGATGCCCCAACAACAAAATAATGATCATTTATACTCAAAACAGAAAATGTGGTTAACAGTGGTTAACAGACACTGAAATGTCAATGTGTGATAGCCTTAATTCAGTAATGTTTATTTTCACGTACAGTATAAAACACAGGGTGTCTCATTGGTTAGCAGTGTTGGGGAGAATACTTTGTAAATGTATTTAGTTACAGAATACAGAATACCTGCTTTAAAATATATTTTGTAATGTATTCCGTTACTTTGCTTAATCCTGGTACTGCATTCTAAATACTTGGAATACTTCCCCTTGAAAACAGCCTTCAAGTCTATTAAATGTCACACTATGCATTGGTAGCAATTTCTGCAGGCAAACAGAGGGCCTCTAATGCTAAACAATATTGACTGACAGGGAAAAATAAATAAAACAATATAATTATGTTTATTAAATAAAGTTTATTTATCAAAGTGTCAACAAATTCCATTTCGGTTTCTGTAATAAAAATAAAAAGCGCTTGAACATAAACAGCATTACGGTCTGTAATATACAGTATATGTATATAATAAGCATTTTGCTCACCCTTTGTATTTCACAGTCTGCACAGAAAAATATCAGGTATACAAGAAAAGAAAAACTTCAAAATAGTTTATGTAAAACCAAGGTAATGTAACGGGTTTTATCCAACATTTTCATTTCTATTATGAAAACTTCTCACCTAAGAACAATATTGCAAATATTAGAAGAATGCAAAATGTGTTTGCTTTACAAAAATGTAAACATCAAAATGAAGTTTTGTTTCAAGTCAAACATATTAGCCAGTAGCCACCTATCTACAGTACCTAACTACCTATGCTTTCCTAATCAACAGACAAGTAAAGGCGGTTGTAGCGCAGCAATAGAGACATTTCGAAGTGCTTATCTGTCATTCTGTTGTGATGAGGAGTACAAATAAGTCCTCCCTGGCTGAAGAGTCGCTCTACAGGAGCACTTGATGGCAATGTAGTGTTGTACTTTATGAAGAGGGCAAACGAAACATCAAGCAGCAAATTTGCAAACAATGATGGCAAAAAAAGCAGTTTATTTGAAAATCATGATTGTTGTCACGATTGTCCTTTTTGCTGTGCTAGAGAATGGAGGTATGGCGTGAAAGCGTGAGAACAGGGTCACTTGCATGAGTCTCACTGAGTTAACGCTGGTGATTGCAGTCGGGAGCGTAGCTTCTGTTTCTGTGGTTTCGGCAGCAATTCAGTAATATTTTTTATGGGCCAGACACGCATCGCTCAAAGTATTCCAATGGTATAAGGAAAGTAACTGTATTCTAAATACCCTGTTCAAAAATAGTAACTGTAATGGATTACAGTTACTCATGAATAGTATTCTAAGTACGTACCGCCGGTAAGTGTATTCCGTTACTTCCCCAAAGGTAAGTGTAGTTTAAAGAGTAGGAAATTTTTAGTATAATTAAATATAATCTAGACAGCCTACATTTACTTGATAACTTTATCATATTTATTTTTTCCCAAATGTCAGTTATCACCTGATTATTCAATGTCCTAATTGACATTGATATAATATCGTCTTATCGCCCAGCCCTATAAATTACCAGAGTAGCTCTGTATTTTCGATTGCTTTTATTCACTGTCTGTTTAGTAGAGTATATTAGTGGAATGCACAAAACTGGGTGTATTTAAATAAGTGATGAGAATTTGATTTAAAGGTAAAAAAAAATGTGGTAATTACATAAACTATTAATCAGAGGTGGGTAGAGTAAATGATTTTTGTGGCTTGTAAATAAAGACAGCATAATCCAAGTACATTTTACAAATAAATCATATTTGTTTTTTTTTTTACTTCAAAATGTCACGTTTATTTCAATAAGCTACTTAATATTTATTTTTAATCTAATCTAATTTAATAATTTTTATAAGTTTTATTGCCAAGTGTGCTTCACACACACAAGGAATTTGTTTTGGCAACAGAAGCTTCCAGTGTACATAAAGTGACGAGTGACAACACTAAATTAAATACAAGAAAGAAAAGGCAATAAACATTAAACAGAGATGCAGTTAGTCAAAAATATCTGGATGATGAGTTGTATGTACAGATATGTTGTAAATATACAGGTTATAAGGTGCTGTGTACAAGTGCGTATGAGAAAGTATTGCACGTTTATTGCACAGTAGGGGAATATTTAACTGTTCATGAGGTAGATGGCCTGAGGAAAGAAACTTTTCCTGTGTCTGGCTGTTTTTGTGCTCGGTGCTCTGTAGCGCCGACCAGACGGTAACAGTTCGAACAGGTAGTGTGCTGGGTGTGAGGCGTCCAGAGTGATTTTACGAGGCCACTCTGGAAGAGTACAGTTCTTGAAGTGTAGGAAGGGTAGTGCCAGTGATTTGTTCAGCAGTCCGGACTATTCACTGTAGTCTACGGAGGTCAGTTTTGGCAGCTGAGCTGAACCAGACGGTGATTTATTGTGCTTAAAATACAATAGTCAATTCAAATGGATACACCCAAGTAATATTTACTTAGTATTTCATAATATATTGAACTAATGCAGAAAAAGACATACACGAGTAAAACTTACTCCACAAAGTCAGGAAGTCTATGCGCATGCTCTGTTGGATCCAAACTTGGTGAATGGAGCAGATGAGAGCAACCGATGATTTCCTCACACAGACTGATGTGATTTTACAAGGTAAATTACATTGCTTGTTTATTGATCAATTTGGTTTCATTTGCAGAAAGGTATAGAGCTCCTGTCTGCAGCTTTGGTGGTTAAAGAGAATGCATCAAGTGTTATTTGTCTGAATTTGTTAAGATCCGATTAGCAAAAGCATATTAGCAAACATTATCTGTGTCTAAAACAACTGTGTTGCATTCTAAATATAATCTACGGAGAACTATAATGTATAGTGAACTTAAAGATGATATTTTACGAATATGAGTGTCCAAGCATATCTGTAAATTGGCGTAAGGACATAATTTACGAACAAGTTACCCTTACTGCTGTCTGCACTATAAATATGAGTTTTTTTAGATTGGACAGCCTCAGAACTCATTTGAACCCAGAATGATAAATTACCTGAGCCCTAAGAGGCCAAAACATGACATAAAAAGACATTTATTAATCAATTCACATTAACATATGCAAATATACTCCTTATTAAACTTTAGTGATATATATTCTAGTAATGTTACTGGGTATGTTCAGGCAGCCTCTACACTTGTAAACATGTATTGCTGATAACAGTTAACTGAATGGAGTCTAAAATAAATTAACTGATCAAATTTTTAATCAGTAATATCATTATATGTTCATTCAATTTTCTGACATTAACTTTTCTTTTATAATTATTTTTTCTGGGTTTTCATCTTTATTTGACAGGACAGTAGAGAATTGACAGAAAAGCATGGGGAGCAGAGAAAGGGGAAGGAATCGAACTCGGGCCACCGTGAGCACCGGGGTGCACGTGTTGTATATGGAATATATACATTACAGTAACTATGGTAAACTAATTACCTCAGAAAAACAGAGAGCACCCAAACACTGCAGTGCTTTTTCATTTTCTCCATAACTAAAACTTGCATCAGAACCGCAGCAATGGTTTGTCCATTTGTCGTCCTCTGAGAAACTGGTTGATGGTCAGCTAGTTACGAGAGACGTGGAGGGAGAGTGAGCGCAAAGTACATTGAAATGGTGAATGAAGCCATGCGGCCCACGGGTTGGGTTTAGTCATCGCCACCTCAGGTCAGAATAATAAGAAACGTGAAAAGTGCCATGACAAGCAGCAGTGAGGAGATTGTAAAAAAAAAAAAAAATGTAAGTATGTCGCCAGAGTGGCTTTTTGGTTTCTTTTCATGTCCATCCCAGCCACTAGCACCCCATCTGAACGATTTTTTATTTTTTTTTGAATAGGGGTAATGTAGGCCTTCATCTTCACAATTTGTAATGCTTCAATATGTATTTGAATAATAATGGTTGTTTCCTTAACTTGAAAGCTCAGATTTAATTTTTACAATTTGTTTTGTTTACAGAGTTTGAGGTTTACTGTATCATTATTATTCACATCTTACAGATTTTGATCTAACTTAAAGTTTGCTTTGATTGCTCAGCGTTTACACTTTACCATTGCACACAAATGTACTTTGTAACATTTTATTTATTTATTTTATTATAAGATAGAGGAGACAAGATATTTTTGTTTTTGACTATAAAAACGATGTGCCTTGGTAATGTTGGTAAATTAAAATAAAGTGGTTAAATAAATAAAAATCCTAATATTCGTAAATGATTGTGGAAAAAAAATCAATAATTTTCGATAACGAATGATATGAAACATTATGGTGATAATATTTTAGCTGTATTACCCAGGCCTAGGCTAAAGCACATATTTCCAATGAGCCTGTGTGGGATACTTTGGAAACTTAATCCTGTACATTTTTTATCTGGTAAAAAAAAAAAAAAAAAAAACATGCACTTTTAACTAAACTCCACTGCAAACTCTGACACGGATTTATTACAATAAAAGACTTGTATCTCATTTAGCCAGCACTCCTCTTCCAGTACACTTGTGAACATAATGAAAGCATATTAACCTATCGAAACTGATGATTACGAAACGCATTCGGATACTCCATAAAATATAAATGCTGATAAATGGCTTATCCTTGTGATAGCGACAGTAAGGAAGCACAGCATGAGACTGTCTTGTTTCTTTGTGGCCCACAACAAACGGCTCTAAATAAGTAATAAACAAGTTTGTCCATTCAGTACGTCGATAAATTAATGAAAAGCTCCTTATTATAAAGAAAAAAGCTGCAAACGCCATGGCACAATATATTCTCACACGACCGCAGACGAAACTTAAAAATGCGCACTCACACACACACACTTGAACAGCACAGCTCAGTCAAGCAAAGCAGGCGATGATGAAGATCATAAATAATTAACGCCGTCCAAGTGCCAAAGTGCCATGCTAAGAGATGACATGCAAACAGACGGGGGGCAAAGTCAGCGACTTGAGCAGGGAATTATTCATGACCCCAGCACACCATGCAGCCCGCTGGATCAAGAAGCTGCAGTGGTGATGGACAGGGTGCCACCTAAATAGCGTGCTTGTTTGCCATCCCAGTCAACATCACAACGCAGCACACTTGCTGAAGAGCGGTCTGGAAATGCAGTCTGGATTTCTTGGCTTCTATGTGCCGATACATTGTGCTGCTGGATAAATCAGGAAGGTTGCATGTGGTTAGGAAGCAAGAAGAAGCCAAAGGGCAGCGATTAACCTCAGAAAGAAAGGTGACATTTTCTGAATGTTGAAAAGAATGGAATGAAGAAAGAACAATGTCTCTGATGGATGCATCAGGAAATCGGGAGGACAAGCCAACAAGCTATATTTACTTGCCTCCCTACTCTTATCACAGCATGGGTCCTACTCTTACTTCCACCCAAAAGGAAAGTAAAAACACAAATGAGATCTTTTACATGTCTACCGAGGACAACCTAACAAAAGAAACATACCTAATTTTAAACAATAGGAGATACAGTAGTAATAACAGGAAGTGCCCAACCACTATGTTGTTTAGAATTTTCTATATGTGCTGCAATGGTACAATAGCATAATATATAGTAGAGTATAGGTTAAACATTATATACAGTGGGAGATATAAGTATTCAACACGTCACCATTTTTCTCAGAAAACATATTTCCAAAGGTGCTGTTGACTTGAAATTTTTACCAGATGTTGGTAACAACCAAAAAAATATCAGCTTGATCTCACGAGGAAACGTACGTATTTTACGTTTTGTCAGTTTAGTGTCTAATTTATACGAGTTCAGTCTTATGAAAATGTACGAGCTGTATTATTTTAGCTGTATCACCCAGGCCTAGGCTGAAGCACATATCTTATCATGTAAGTTTAATCCTGTACATTTTTTATCTGGTAAAAAAAAAAAAAAAATGCACTTTTAACTAAACTGCACTGCAAACTCTGACACGGATTTATTACAATAAAAGACTTTTATCTCATTTAGCCAGCACTCCTCTTCCAGTACACTTGTGAACATAAAGAAACCATATCAACCTATCGAAACTGATGAATACGAATCTTTTACATGACTACTGAGGACAACCTAACACGCCTAAGTATTCAACACGTCACCATTTTTCTCAGAAAACATATTTCCAAAGGTGCTGTTGACTTGAAATTTTTACCAGATGTTGGTAACAACCAAAGAAATACCAGCCTGATCTCACGAGGAAACGTACGTATTTTACGTTTTGTCAGTTTAGTGTCTAATTCATACGAGTTCAGTCTTACAAAAATGTACGAGTTTAAAAAGGAGGTGTGGCACCTAACCCCACCCCTAACCCCAACCGTCATTGGGTGATGAGCAAATCGTAATAATTTGTAGAGATTGCGTTGGAAATATATATATGAAAAGGAAATAAATATAATTAGTTTACAAATGAAGTTATGCGTAATATGACACAGGAAAAAAGTATTGAACACATGAAGAAAGGGAGGTGTACAAAGGCAGTGAAAGCTCAGCTGTTGAATACTTAATTCCTCCACTGTGTGTGTGTTTATTTATACAGTTGAAATCAGAATTATTAGCCCACCTGAATTGTGCTGCCTTTTTCCCACCACTGGCGACGCCCCTGCATATATATATTACCTGTCAAAAGTTTGAGGTCAGTACAATAAGCTTATGCTGCTCACCAAGGCTGCGTTTATTTCATAAAAAATACAGTACAAATTGTAAAATTGTGAAAAGTTATTGCATTATAAAATAACTATTTAAAATTAGTTTATAAATTCACTTAATTCACTTCCAGTGATTTTAAAGATGAGTTTTTAACTTCATTACTCCAGTCTTCAGAGTCACAAAAACATGAAAAAAAAAACTGACCCCAAACGTTTGACCGGTAGTGTGTGTATAATATATATATATATATATGTAGTCTCAAGAATATGCATTAAAATAATTTCAATAATCTTAAGCTGCATTGTTTATTTATGTGGGAAACACAAACATTTCTAAATAGCAGATTTTTATTTTAAAAATCATTAGTAAAGATCAGTTTCCATGAAGCAATACTGTAGATTTGTATCTGTAAATATAACAAAAGTTAATTTTATTTAGTAATAAGCATTGCTAGTAAGTACTTTTTAAACTTTTGAGATTTTATTGAACTCTCATATTGCAGATCTTCAAATAGTTGTATATTGGTCAAATATTCTGCTATCACAACAAACAAAAAAAATATATGGAAAACTTATCTATTAATGTTTCACATGATGTATATATTTCACTTAAATAGGCTTAAATTCACATATTCATAGACTTAAATTCACATATAGGCTCAGATCCAATGAAAATTGGTTGGTTAATATCAGACACTGTGCACATTTACATTAATACTCCATTAAAATGACTTAACTGCAATTTAAAAGAACATTAACTGAGCAATCAAAAAGTCAGAGAGACAGACAGACAGATAGATAATAAACATAAGAAAACCTTGATACTTTATTAAAAATATAACTAAATCTTAAAGAAAATCTGGCCTTTTGCTATATAACACGTCATGCAACAACTTCCTCATTTATTTATTTTTTTTGTTTCTGCAGCCATGACAAATGTGCTGCTATGAAGTGCACCGAGTCTTTAAGACCCAGTTACAGCCTTATAAATATGGAAGTTTGTTATTTCTCTGCAGGAGTGGGCTTTCTCAAGGTCTCACTGTATGATTAATGTATCTAAAACCTGACGACAGCGTAAACAGGTTATGTTACGTCTGAGCCAGAGCTTGAGCCAGACAAATTCACGCAGACATCCCATATTTGGCTTTCACGCAACATGAAATGTGCAACTGTTTTGCTTTAGGCACCTTTTCTTGAGACATATACAGTACACTAGTTACATGACATACTGCACTTTTTGAATTTATTATGGAATAGGGCCTACAATTACAGACTGGCTGGCAATTTGAAAAATCAAAGAAAGACATGATGTATTGGCTGAACTCTTCATAAACAACGACCATGCTGTAGCGCTCAACTAACGTAATGTATACAAAAATGGCACGTCAAGTTAATTTTCACAGGTCTGCATCATTACACATGCACTACATTAAATATGCATATAAAATGAAAACAAGATCAATCTAGGCCCAATTTAGGGCCATTCCCAATTCTATTCGAATGTTTATTGCAACAACAGATTTGGGGAAACACCAATTCAAAAACTATGTTTGGATGGCGACCTGCTGCAAATGCAGGTCAGTGCAGGTCTACAGCACGGAAAATACAACTGTCCTTTGAGCGATCTAATAGAGAGGATCATGTGTGCTCTACTGGTTTTCCTATTGGCTGTCACTCAGGAAAGTCGCTTTTTATTTGCATAAAGTTGAAGGATTCTCAACTTTTTCGCATTGCTCGACACGCCCACCTGGTCAGCAACGGTCGCTGTTGCTCGCATAGACAGAGGTCGCTCAATCTCTGTTGAAATGAGCAGTTGTTTGCCGCTGCGGGTCGAGTTAATGAGACTTAAGGGGAAGGGCTAGATAGCTCATAATACAGATTTTCCAGTACCACACTCAAAACCAAGGGGTACAAAAATTTCACATAATACTGCAGCTACAATGGCAACATGGCTGCACTTGTGAGTTAAGAGATGCACATGAGTTAAGAGAGTTAATGTAAGTAATTTGTGGCATTATTAATAGATTTTACAACAAACAAGCATATGTTTTAATACATTCATAACATTGGTAATCTTTTACAGTCATGCTTTTAAAAAAAAAATAAAAATTTTATGTCCCACAATATACTTTCACATCTGTCATTCGATGACACTTGAATACCCTGCGAGAAAAGTATAGTGGCTGGGAATGACCTTTTTATAGTGTCTGGTATAATGTTAATGTTAATGTGTGTTTATATAGATGAATATGGCCATGGTGTAAATGCAGAGTACAGTTATTGCCACATTATATAGTTATGATAGCATGATATTGTTGCCTTCTGTTATTTCCTAAATATAAAAAAAATAAAGCAACTGGAATAACTACAGCAGTCACTGTGATTGATGTAAAGTGAGAGAATGCGAAAACAAATGATGATGTGTTCGGGTGATAAAATTCGAATGGCATCTACACTTATAGTCTGTTTTTCCTATTCCTGAGGTTTCCATAATCCTGGACCAGGCCGTATCCTGAGCAGACGCTGTAGTAGTCATGGAGGAGTGGAGAGCATGATTTCATGATTTTGCAATGATTCCGTGGGCCAGCCTGAACACCCGCTGGTGACCTACTCACACCTGCAGCTTCTCCACAATGGACGTCAGATAGATTCTCGGCCATAGGAGAAATGGTCATGCCTAACTGAGCCTCGTTTCTCTCGAGGTTTTATTTTTTACTTTCGTCAATTGGTGAAGTTTGTTCCTCACCACTGTTGCCACTGGCTTGCTTGGTTTGGGACTTGTGGAGCTGCGCATTCATGGATTTGCTCTTCAGTGTTTGGACTTTCAGCAGTGAAAATTAAACCACACTGAACTGAACTTCAACTCTAAAAACTGGATTGAAGCTATTTAAATTTGCTAGAACTTCTGTGTTAAGCTGCTTTGACACAATCTACATAGTTAAAGCGCATTAGAAATGAAAATGAATTGAAATTGTAGTGATGTCCCATTTCTTGGGGGTAAATTGGAAGAGCAAAGCGGAAGGGGTAAAAAAAAATATTGGGATTGGGCCTTACTGTATAGCCCATATTTGGCTGAAGGTGTTCGGATGAATATGATCCAGGTTAGTGTGGTGGCATCTATGTGCGTCTTCTAGGGGTCAGATAACAGAGTCCAGGTGGCGAACCAGGAGCACACTGAGGACATGCTACAGAGCTTTGTTTTGCATTGCTAATCCCTTTATCCCTTTCTCCCTTGTTGGCGTCACCTGATCCAAAGTGAGGTGAAAAGGGGGATTGGATCAACACAATGAGGCCCTTTTAATTAGCAGCAATGCTGGGATTCGCTCGAGAGGAGCTGATGAAAGAAGAGCATCGCCAGCACAGGCTGTACTGTAATTGCTCTGTGCTTCACATTTATCAGCTGATATCATTTGAGAATCTGGATTCAAGCCATCAGTATCGGTTTCTAAAGTCTATTTGAAATCAGAACTGTGAACGTATTTACTTATTGCACAATTATGGTCTTATATGACTCCCCTTAACAAATTATGCCAAGATGACAATTAATAATTAATAATAATAACGGCAATAATAATAATAATAATATTAATAATAATACTTATTAATATTATTATTATTATTATTATTATTATTATTAGTGACAAAATGAAAATGAAACATTTTCATTTTCTTGCTGAAAATGTAATTATATATTTTTATTTATTTAAATATTTAAATGTACCATTTCTGATAACCTTTAGAGTTAATAATAGTTAATAATAATGATAACAATAATAATACTAAAAATAATGATAATTATTATTATTATTATTTTACTATTGGTATAGTTATTATACAAAAATATGTAATTTTATTGATAAAAATTTAATTATAATAAATCTTATTACTTTAAAAATTTAAATTTACTATTTCTGCTAAACTTAAAAGATCAAAATACCAAAATTGGTGTAATGATACAGTAATGACAAAAAATAATAATCATTTCGTAAAAACAAAATTAACATTTATTTTAATTAAGATTATTTAAGCAATAATGTCATTATCTTTAAGTATAAAAAATGCTTAATAAACTAAAAAGCTAATTTATACAATTAATATAGCTATTGTTATTACTATTATTATTATTACTACTACTACTACTAATTATTATTATTATTATTATATTATTATTATTATCATCATTAATACTATTATTATCATCATCATCATCATCATCATCATCATCATCATCATTATTATTATTATTATTATTATTATTATTATCATCATCATCATCATCATCATCATTACTACTACTACATTATGCTGTTCTTTTGTATATTTAATAAAAAAATAATTTTATGGAATGCAGGAAATTTTATAGAAAGCCAGGTAGAGTAAACTCTGAAACAATAATAAATAATAATAATATTAATAATAATAGTAGGTGACGCGGTGGCGCAGTAGGAAGTGCTGTCGCCGCACAGCAAAAAGGTAGCTGGTTTGAGCCTCGGCTGGGTCAGTTGGTGTTTCTGTGTGGCGTTTGCATGCTCTCCCTGCGTTCGTGTGGGTTTCCTCCGGGTGCTCCAGTTTCTCAGGTGAATTGGGTAGACTAAAATAGTCTATGGTGTATGTGTATAAATGAAAGTGAATGCGTGATTCCCAGTGATGGGTTGCGGCTGGAAGGGCATCCGCTGCGTAAAACATATGCTGGAAAAGTTAGCGGTTCATTCCGCTGTAGCAACCCAAGATTAATAAAGCCGAAAAGAAAATGAATGAATGAATAATAATAATAATAATGTAGGACAGATGGAAACAGAAAATACTACGTTTTTTTTTTAATGGAAATTCTGATAAAGGCGGTCAGCATTTTGTCTGGG
This sequence comes from Danio tinwini, assembly GCA_903798205.1. Lineage (NCBI taxonomy): Eukaryota > Metazoa > Chordata > Actinopteri > Cypriniformes > Danionidae > Danio > Danio tinwini. The sequence continues at coordinate 3,299,641 of CAIGQZ010000217.1, read as the reverse complement.
TGTGTTCTTTTTCACAGAAGACAAATGTTTTAAAATCAATTACATCAGTTTGACATTTAGCATGAAGCAAGCACGCCGTCACTTCTAACCTCCAGGTTACAGAAAGCCTGTATTTGTTTAGGCCCCTCTCTAGCCCACATTACTGAAATACAGCTTCTCATAATGAGCAACACACCATGGCTTCTTTCAACAGCGGAAGTCTGACACGCCTGCTGGCCCTTTGGCTCTCCATCTCCCGAGTTCAGCAGTCTGACCACACTTATATCCCCAAATCCTGCCCCCACTACAGTACACGGGACCACCATGACAAATGAGTCACCGGAGCAGAAACAAACGCCAACAACATACAAATGAGGCCCCGCTTGAGATTTAGAGGTAAGGTGAACTCACATATCATCACACGGATACAGTAGTTCAGAGTGACTTTCTCCTGGCATTAACTCACTGAACAGACGTGTGGGTTTTTAAAGAAGAAACAGGGGTAAGAGGTCAAGTTTGTGTTTTTATAGAGTCCTCTCTCTGGACTTTCTCAGGCTGCTACGGATCAGAATAAGAGCTTGACTTCTGCAAACTGAGGAACGGCAATCCAGAATGAAGGCCAATCGAATCATTGATAAGAATCATGGCAGAAACAGGGTTGTTCGAGTAGGTTTAATGATGAATACCAGCAAAAAAATAGCAAAGCCACTGGACATTCTTTGGTTCTTATAAGGGCAAATGGGTGGAGGGACAATGAATAAATGGATGGACGGTCAGACGGACAGATGGACAAATGGATGGATGGAAAAATAGATGGATAGATGGATGGATGATTGGTAAACAGATGGATGGATGGACTGATGTATAGATGGATGAAATGAGAACGGATGGATAAACAGATGGATGGTACACACCTGTTTAGTACAATGGATAGACGGAAGTATGGCTAAATAAATGCATGGATAAATAGATGGACAAACAGAAGGACGGACGAGATGGATGAACAGATAGATGGATATATAGAACAATGGATGGTTGGGTAAACAGATGGATGTATGGACTGATAGATGGATAAATGAATGGATGTATGGACTGATGGATGGAAAAAATGGAGGGATAAACTGATGGACAGACAGACGGATGGAAAGATGGATATGTAGAACAATGGAGGGTTGGATAAACGGACAGATGGACGGACGGGTGGATAAATGGATGGACTGATTGATGGATGGAAGGATGGATGGATGATGAACAAATGGATGGATGGATAAATGGATGGACTGATCGACTAACTGATTGATGTGTGGACGGACGAATGAATAAATGGATGGATGGATGGACTGATGGATGGATAGATGGATTGACTGATATATAGAACAATGGATGGAGGGATGGACGAATAAACAGATAGATGGACTAGTGGTTGGATAGATGGATGGATGTATAGAACAATGGATGGATGGATAAATGGATAAACGGATGGACAGATGGATGGATGAAGATGGATGAATATATAAAGCAATGGATGGATGGAGGGACTGATGTACAGACAGATGGACAAAATGACAAATACAGCGCATCTGGAAAGCGCTTCACTTTTCCCACATTTTTCTATGTTACAGCCTTATTCCAAAATGGATAAAATTAAATCCATTCACAGAGTTGTTGCGAAGCCACTCCATTGATATTTTGGCGGTGTGCTTTGGGTCATTGTCCTGCTGGAAGATGAACCGTCGCCCCAGTCTGAAGTCAAGAACACTCTGAAGCAGGTTTTTATTCAGGATGTCTCTGTACATTGCTGCATTCATCTTTTCCTCTATCCTGACTAGTCTTTCTGTCTTCTGCTGCTGAAAAACATCCCCACAGCATGATGCTCCCACCACCATGCTTCACTGTAGGGATGGTATTAGCCTGTTAATGTGCTGTGCCTGGTTTTCTCCAAACGTGACGCATTCACTCCAACGAGTTCAATTTTAGTCACATCAGACCAGAGAATTTTGTTTCTTATGGTTTGAGAGTCCTTCAGATGCCTTTTGGCAAATTCCAGGCAGAGAGTGGCTTCCATCTGGCCACTCTACCATACAGGCCTGATGAGTGGATTGCTGAACAGATGGTTGTCCTTCTGTAAGTTTCTTCTCTCTTCACAGAAGAATGCTGGAGCTCAGACAGAGTGACCATTGAGTTATTAATTTGTCTTCATGGTTGGTTTTTGCTTTGACATGCACTGTCAACCCTTGGACCTTATATAGACAGGTGTATGCCTTTTCAA
>CAIGQZ010000217.1:3258965-3288410 GCA_903798205.1 Danio tinwini | reverse complement strand
ATATATATATATATATATATATATATATATATATATATATATATAAAAATAAAATACACAGACTCTTATTTTGGCCAACACTAATAACAATAATAACAATAATAACAATAATAATAATAATAATAATAATAATAGCAAAAGGGCATCACAGTGGCGCAGTGGGTAGCTCGATCACCTTACAGCAAAAAGGACGCTGGTTCAAGTCTCAGCTGGGTCAGTTGGCATTTCTGTGTGGAGTTTGCATGTTCTCCCCGTGATTGCGTGGGTTTCCTTCGGGTGCTCCTGTTTCACCCACAGTCCAAAGACATGCGCTATAGGTGAATTAAATAAACTAAATTGGCCGTACAGCATGAGTGTGAATGCAAGAGTCTATTGGTGTTTCCCAGTGTTAAGTTGCGGCTAGAAGGGCTAGTTGCAGCTAGAAATGTGCTGGATAATTTGGTGGTTCATTCTGCTTTGGCAGAATATCTAGTAAAGTTTCACAAACGAGAGGAGCACGTGATAGTATTGACAACAGCTGATCCCTATCACCAATCACTAACTAGCCTATCGCATCATTTCAAATTTAATATAAATATCCAGTCTAAACTTCATTCCTTCTCCCTCCTCCTCAGTTTAGATTTCGGGCGACATGGTGATTCAGTGGTTAACACTGTTGCCCTACAGCAAGGAAGTCAAGTTGGTTCAACGCTAGCTGAAACAGTCGACACTCTCTGTGCGGAGATTGCATGTTCTCCCCGTGTTCGCGTGGGTTTTCCCCGGGTACTCCGGTTTCCTCCCACACCCAAAAACATGCAACTACAGTCATAAGCACTTCCTAAGTACAAACTAACATAATCAGCGGTCTATTCTCGGGAAGTTATCAAGAACTACCTGATCTCGTATCCCTCCTAATGCTTATTGACCAGGCGGGAGTCTTGGGCTCACCTATCTCTGAGCTCAGGGTTCTCTCCCGAGACAGCATGCCAAACTAGCTAATATAGTCAAGCATTATCCAAGTGTGAACTCTTGAAAATCAATGAATGAATAATAGCAAAATGTATTATCAATAATTTTATTTTAATGAATCTGTGCTTGAGTGCATGAATCAGTCATGATTCAGGCTTTATGACATGGCACCGGCATCAGAAGATGGGTACACTGTGGTCATAAAGGAATGGACATGGTCAGCAATAATACTCAGGTAGGCTGTGTCGTTGACACAATACTCAAAGGTTACTAATGGGCCCAAAGTGTCCCAAGAAAATATCCCCCACACCATTACCCCATTAGCCTGAACTGTTGAAACAAGGTAGGATGGATCTATGCTTTCATGTTGTTGACGCCAAATTCTCACCCTACCATCTGAATGGCCTAGCAGAAATTGAGACTCATCAGACCAGGCAACGTTTTTCCAAATCTTCTAATGTTCAATTTTGGTGAGCCAGTGCAAACTGTAGCCTCATTTCCTGCATACCTCAGTTGTAACAAGGTTATTTGAGTTACTGTTGCCTTTCTATCAGCTTGAACCAGTCTGGCCATTCTCCTCTGACCTCTGGCATCAACAAGCCACTTGTGCCAACACAACTGCTGCTCAGTGGATATTTTCTCATTTTCGGACCATTTCTGTAAACCCTAGAGATGGTTGTGCATGAAAATCTAAGTAGATCAGCAGTTTCTGAAATACTCAGAGCAGCCCGTCTGGCACCAACAACCATGGCATTCTGATACTCAGTTTGAACTGCAGCAGATCGTCTTGACCATGTCTACATACATAAATGCATTAAGTTGCTGCCATGTGATTGGCTGATTAGAAATGTGTTAATGAGCAGTTGGACAGGTGTGCCTAATAAAGTAGCTGGTAAGTGTATATAATTTCATTTATTTCAGCTTGATGTAGTTTCAGTTAAATTTAATACCCTTGCTAAATAACCACAAACCATTGTTTTCAACCAGGCGAGTGGCGCAAAATGTGGTGCAACATTTTTGTTTTAACATGCAACCAGATATCAGAAGTTCTCTCTCTGTTGTTTCATAAACAACTCAAACATACTGAAAAACATCGTGAAAAGGCCACGCATCCTTACATAGTTTCACATTCACTCTATCTCTCTCTGCTTCTTGAAGCTTCAGATGCAGCCGCGGTTTCTTTTTGGCAGCATTCAAGTCCTCCAAAGCAACACTACAACAGATGTGTTAATGCTGATGCTCTCATTCTCAGTCACTGTTGTTTCAGCAACGGAACGAAAACCCTCTTGAACAGGCCAAGCGACAGGGGGTCTGTGTGCAAATATGATAAGAGTAAGTAGAGACTGCCAAACAACAAACAAAGAAAGAGCGAGACAGAAAGGAAATCAAGGGAAAACAAAAGCAAGGCAAAGATGTTGAATGAAAAGGCGGATTAAGAGAGAGTAGAGGGCGAAGAGGCCAAGCGCAGCAGTGAGTCTCTCCAGGATTTAACGATTGCAGAATGTAACAAAATCAAGCAAATGCTGCAAAATTTTAAATCACTTTGAAAAATAATTTGCCGCAGATTGTGTGCAGCCTTAGATGTGTGATGTGATTGAATTTCACATTCAACCAAAGCCTACTTGAAATGTGCACTGATTGAATCTGGAAACTTCTGTAGTTGCGTTTACAACTCTGTTACTCTCAGAGCGAATTAGCGAATCACCACATACCAACTGTGACTGTAAGTGTTTTGTTTCTAACAACATATATCTGTTCAAACCATCAAATGACACAACATTTATTTTCTTTTTTAGAGTTTTTGTCTTGTTTCTAGTCTAAATATTAAAAATTCTTAAAAATCGAGAAAAATTCTTAAATCGAGAAGTATTTTCTCGACAAGCAAAATATATTCATTCACTCATTTTCCTTCGACTTGGTCCCTTTATTTATCAGGGGTCGCCACAGTGGAATAAATCGCCAACTTATCCAGCATATGTTTTATGCAGCGAATGCCCTTCCAGCCGCAGCCCAGCACTGGGAAACACCCATCCTCTCTTGCATTTACACACATACACTATGGCCAATTTAGTTTAATCAATTCATCTATTGTGCATGTCTTGGGACTGTGGGGGAAACCAAAGCACCCGGAGAAAACCAATGGGAACACTGGGAGAACATGCAAACCAGCAACCTTCTTGCTGTGAGGGGACAATGCTTTTTCTTAGTTTTAATTTGTTGCTCAATATTACCAAAAATATAAATGTGTTGCTCTTATTATTTATGACCATAAATGTAAATCACACATATTTTCTAGTCGAGAATAGTGATGAGTTTCTTTATATACAATTACTCCAATAGGTAAATGTAAATATTACTCCACAATATGAATTAGTCCAATGATTCTTAAAGTCAAAAATTGTATGAAATTTCACAAGATTTGTGTATATTTTAATAGCAAAAAAAACTAAAGAATGGGTGTAATTTTTGTTTTAATTTTTGAGAAAATCTACCACCAAAATCAATAATCTGCAAAAGCAGAATGCAAAATCAGTAATCACTAAGCTGCAAAAAAGAGAAAAGTGTCCTGGAAAACCCTGGAGGGACTGAGGAGTGATGGATGAATGTGTCTGGCTGTGAGGATGAGTGGAAGGAGGTCTGGATATTGGGATGGCACGAGAGCAAGCAGTGGATTTTCAAGCAGGTTGCGGGGCTGATCCTGGCAAACGAATACAAGCTGTTTGTTAACAGCGGAGCATTAACGACCTCCAGGGCCCGCGCCAAAAAACATGAAGGGGTTTTAATCAAGCTATGCCTGTGCTACAGCTGTGGGAGAGCTCCAGAAAAGCAGGAGGAAGGGGCACAGGTTTGGGTCTGGCCAATTGTGTTTCCTGGGATGCAGAGCTGGGAAGCTGCGAAAACAATTTGGGCATCTGTGTGTGGAGCACATGTGGAGGCAATGGGAGAACATGCTGATTATTTGAAGCATATCGAGAGACGGTGAGGGCATAAAGAACAAACACAGACCTGGAATAACATTTTTGGCTGGTACCGAGAGGAGAGCATGTGTTTGGACAGTCGTGACACTGGGGAACAGTTCAGAGAGTCTAGAAAACAGCAATGCTAGTAATTTGTCAGCAGTGATTTGTTTAATGTTACAAATGTTACACGTGTGTGTGTGTGTGTGTGTGTGTGTGTGTGTGTGTGTGTGTGTATGCATGCATGCATGTATAAATATATATATATATATATATAAATATATATATATATATATATATAATTTATTAATTAATTAATAATGACACATTAAGTTATCACCCTAAAAATACATTATTATTTATAATACAGCCTATAAATGTGTTGTTAGGTAGACCATCAGCGAATGTTAGAAAGATGTTACAACAATGGTAGAAAGAAATATACACATATTTAGGAAAAGTTATAGATATGTTTTATTTTAACAAATTATTAAATTACAAAAATTTAAATAGGTCAAAATGACTGCCTCAGTAGTTCTAGTTTAAGAACTAAGTTAATAAATGCAAATGTAATAAAAAAATACTTATAATTACACATATATACGTAATATATATACACTGTAAAACTCAATAAGTTAAGGTAACTCAACCATTTGAGGAAACCAAATTCTACAAACAATTTAAGTTCAAAAACTAATCCTAATGAGTACTGTGAACTTAATCCATTTGAGTAAACGAAGCAATTTGAGCACAGTAAAGTGCTCAAACTGAGTACTGTAGAACCTAAAAAGTTAATGCAACTCAAACCGTTTGAGAAAGTCGATTGCCACAAACCATTTGAGTTAAAAACTAAGGGGTACTGTGAACTTACTTCATTTAAGTTGAAATAATGAGGTATTTAATTAACTCTTTACCTTCAACATCGAGTTCAAAAATCTTTTTAAATGTTCAGTCAATTTTGAGTTAACTACACTCATTTCATTTGATCAAGTTGACTGCCGGGTTTTACTAATATATATATATATATATATATATACACACACACACACACACACACACACACACACACACACACACAGACAGTTGATGTCAGACTTATTAGTTATTGATGTCAGACCTCTTTGTATTTTTTTCTTTTTTAAATATTTATAGAATAATGCTTAACAGAGCAGGGAAATTGTCACAGTATGTCTGATGATATTTTTTCTTCTGGAGAAAGTCTTCTTTGTTTTATTTCGGCTAGAATAAAAACAGTTTGTAATTTTTCATTATTCATTTTAAGGTCAAAATTATTTATAGCCTCTTTAAGCTATTTTTTTGACTGTCTACAGAACAAACCATCGTTATACAATAACTTGCCTAATTACCCTAACCTTCCTAGTTAACCTAAATAAGCCTTTAAATGTCACTTTAAGCTATATAGAAGTGTCTTGAAAAATATCTAGTAAAATATTATTTACTGTCATCATGGCAAAGATAAAATAAATCAGTGATTAGAGAGGAGTTATTAAAACTATTATGTTTAGAAGTATGTTGAAAAAAAATATTCTCTCCGCTAAACAGAAATTGGAGGAAAAAATAAACAGGGGGGCTAATAATTCTGACTAACTGTATGTATATTAGTAATGTGTTCTTGCCTTGAAGCCTAAAGTATTGAAATGAACTGAAAAGGAAGTGAACAAAATAACAAAATAAAAATTTAAAAAATAGAAGAACTGAACTGTGAGTGATCCTGCTGAATCTTATTTAGTGTCACGTCCCTCAGTAGTACAGTGAGAATAAAAGAAGGTCTGCACTGGTTTTAATTGTTGATTAATGAGAGCGGCCCACCGGCTACATCTGTGTCGCATTAACCCGGTTTGCTGAATTATACCGGTTCCTGTTTATAGGGACTTGTCTAAATAAGCCAGGCAGTGCAGCTAATGAAATCACTGCTCTTCCGCACCTCTGCGACATCCAGCGCAGCTGTTCCCCACACACCACAGCTATCTCTGCGCTACACCTGTTAGTTTAACCTGGGTGCACATATCTGGGGCACAGAGGTTTAGTTCTTCTGAAAGAGGCCCACAACGGTCTAACTCTATAAAGAAGATTCAAGTTTAAAGTTACCAAACAAGAACAGTATACTACAGTATTTTAGTTAACCTAAAATATTAAATTGTGTCATCTACTCATCTTCCACTGGTTCCAAACATATTTCTATTTAATTTTTCATTTGAAACACAACAGGAACTATCATACACCCGGCACAATAAGACGCAATTTTTATAAGGCGTCGCAGGTATCAGTTTTACGTTTCGCACCACATTGTTTAAATAACAAATGCATTTGCATCCATTTGAATGCTCATGGGGGTGCTGGTCTGAAAAGGAAGTGTATTAAGGTGAACTGTTGGCACGTTGCTGCTATGAGACAACAGAAATAGACTGCAACATTAACCAACTAAAAGCTGGTCTAAAGTCAATGGCGCAGGGTGTTTATTTGTTATTTAAAGAGTGCCTTAGAGTTATTTGCCTATGCAGGTCCAAAACACAAATACACATTGCTTAATACACACACAGGGATGTACAGCAGTGCACAAATGTCTTAATTAAAGGGTTAAAATGCAAAAAAATAAATAAATAAATAAAATTGTCCACATAAATATAAAAACCACTACCTCCTCCCATGCCTTCTTCACCTCAGGGGGCTTTGGTGGAATCCGGCTCTGTTGTAGCCAGTTTATTCATGACAATCTACATTTGTTTAATGTCATTATTAGTAGCTGTATTTATTATATGCATATTTAAGTTTGTTTTACATATTTTTTGCTTAGATTTGTCCACCTTTTTTTTATACGTTTTAGAGACGCATGCCTCACCATATACTACTGTACATAGAAATAAGAGCATTTGGATATAACACAGAGTTGAACTTAGAATAAATAATTGTGCATAAACAAAAATACAGAAATAAATATGAAATGGACGCCTTCGGTGAAGTGTCCACCACTGTTTCCTAAATCCATAGTCGAAAGGAAGGTGAATGAATAAGACTCATTCTGTAGAAAGTCTTTAAATGTTATCTTGCTAGTTCAGTTTTTCCACTTACAAAGTCCATCATGTAAAAAGCGAATGCGCTTTGTAACAATGTTATTGATTCATAAAGGGAACGGAAGATGATACTGGTGATGATTGGTTTAATGGACATTATTCCCAAAACCCACCCATAATTCATTAAGAGAATGAGGACAACCCTTTTAGACCATGCGCCTAGCGCATAGACAATCTTATCGTACTTAAAATAGCAAAAGTGGACTGATGTGGTTATTAGTGACTTCCAGTTTCCAATATTATTCAATATAACTTATTTTGTGTTCAGCAACAACAACAAAAAAGAAAATTACAAGTGATTGGATAAAAGGGTACATTTTAATTTTTAGGTGAACTATCACTTTCACAAGGTGCATGAATCTGACGTAGAGTGGTAAATCCTTAAAGAAAATAATTTAAATGTTGGTTTGTTTTGCTGTCACTTACAGATCAAACTAATTTCTTGACTTTGTTTCTGTTTGGAATATAGGTTGTGCATCTTTCTATTCCTAGCTGAAACTTATGAAATGCATACTTGGCATCCGCTAACCAAGGCAGTCTAAAACATGAAACAATTGGCTAAGATTTAAAAAGGAGTAAAAAGAAAATTTGTCCAAATGGCACATTCTGTGACTATTTACTTGTGAATTTGTATACATTACTAAACTAAAATAATATCTAATTTAAGCTATAAATAAATACTACAATAATCCAGATAATAGGACAAGTGGGCTGAGTTTATACAACAATAACAATGCAAATTAAAATAATTCAAAATTGACTTTGAAAGGTGTCATAGCACCACAACACCCACAGAGAAGACAAATTAGACTCAAACGAGAAAACAAAATGTATTAAAAGAAGACAAAAGGGTGAATTACATTACCGCAAAGGGGAAAACAATGCTGAAAACAAAGACATCAAGAGGACAAAAAAAAACAGTTGCCTGCCTTCAGCTATTTCAACAATAACTCTCTCTCTATTGCTCTCTGCATGCTAGACTTTAACGCTGTAATGTTTAAAACAATGTAAAACTAAGGCCCAATCCCAAATCTACCCCTTAGCCCTTACCCCTACCCCTCGTTTTGCACGTTCACGTCAAGGGGTAGTGGTGTCACAATTCTCTTTAGCTTGAAGGCGTAGGGCTAAGGGCAAGGGGTATACACCCCTTCGAACGACGATTTTTCAGGAGCACACTTGACACCAAGGGGTGAGAAAATTTCGCAGTCGCGATCGTCTGATCTCATATGAAGCAAGAGATCGCGATGACATATTATGACGTGTGCGGGTGTTGAAGTGCTGTCCCAATTCTTAGGGATAAGTTTTGAAGCCCTTCCCCTTAACCCTCAGTTGTAAGGGCCAAGGGGAAGGGGAAGGGGTAGGGGTACAAAAATAGAATTAGGATTGGGCCTAAGTGGCATTTTGACCACTCACAATTTGTTATGCTCATACTGATCCGGATCCAGGCCTGAATGTCACACGATCAAAGTTAATCTACTGGCCCATGTTTCTCTGCCTGACAATAGATTTGCAGTACACAGAGTAGCAGTGGCCCATTCAGATTGACGGCTGACCAACCAAATCAAATAAGACACAAAACAGTTAAAAATGTTCTTCAACATGCATTTTTCTGCAGTTTGAAAGGAAAAATTTTAAACTATATGGGGCAGTATGACGCCAACAACTTTTGTTCATTTTAACACTAATGATATTTACAGGAACATATTATCAGCAAATAAAGGATTGTTTTTTGAGCATTTCTTTGCATAACACCAAATAAATAACACAAACTATTTAAATTTGCCCATAATTTGTAATCAAACATGTTTGCCTCAATTATCTACTATATCCCCATTGGGACTTTTCCGCCATGGTCAGTATGCTTAACAGTTTACTTTGTACAGTGTTGTACTTGTGATGCAGAGCACTCAGGTTTAAGTCCAGTTTAATGAACTCTCTGGCTACGAGCATTTATTTCCAGCATTTATTTAATCAAATGTGACAGGATACAGGTTAATATCCACTGCTGTATAGATAACTGTTATGTTATGTACAAAATAAACCTGATTTAACATCCACAAACCAGGATTGAAGCGTCTTCTTTTATAATTGTTCTGACACACGGCTGTGTTGACGTAAATCGCTGTAATTCATTACAAACATGCACTGTTTTAAAACATTTTAAACTTGTAAAACTTACTCTTGATCACATTTGATGATTGATGATCCTAGCAAACTGAACAGACATTTTATTCCCAGGTTGCTTTGCGCACATCCTGTCTTGTTGATTTGATTATACACGTTACTACGGAGACATGTTAGTATGCAGCTGTCAATCAATTTGGTGGGCGGTGAGGACCGCACTCCTACGTCAAATTGCGGTCAGTCTTAAAACCACTCCAATTGGTCCACCTTTTTATGTTGTTAAATTGAAAAAAGGACTGGGTGTGTTTATATCACCCCGATATGACGGTCTATACACTATATTTTTCACTTTAGGTGCCCTTTAAACGTAACCAGAAATAGCCATATCACACAATGTGTGGCTAGGTCAGGACATGTCAGGACAGGAAATGTCTTCAAAATCAGCAATAATTTGTTTTGCTTATGAAAATAATAGAGAATTTGTTTGCAAGTCACTTCTACCGACTACAACGACTTCTAACTTCTACCAACATGTTGAAAGAAAATGAAGAAAGGTAAGAGCTTATTTTCTTGACTTTTATATTCATATCATAGGAACGATGTGCATACAAAGTGTAAATATTGTGTTATTATTTATATTGGTATCAGTACATCCACAAATAACTGCCAGATTTAAACTTTTGCGGTTTGGCTCGGAGCCAGAGAAAGATGCGTTCAGCGCTTGTTTTACTGTAGGCTATTACTAACAGACAGACCTAGATCTACAGCCTAGAAATCTACGCTGGACTTTTTCTTTTTTTTCAGTCTCACTCTCGTTGGGTTTTATTTCGCACCCAATCGCTCCTGATATTTATTCACTCTTTGTTTGTTTAGAACTATTTTCTTCTGACTGTTAATTCCCTCTAAATTAAGACAAGAGAATGGTCTCTCCTTGCTGAATGTTCTGTGCAGATCTGGGTCAGTCGGCATGAATATGAAAATATGAAAATGAATGAATAAATTGTATGACTCGGTCGGACTCAGATGTTAAGGACTGGGACTTGAGCATGACTCGACCCCTTTAAGACTCAGACTTGGACTCCACTGGTAAAGGACTTGATCTTGGCTTTGGACGCAACAAAAGTGGACTCAATCCCAACACTATTATATACACATCCCAAAACCATTAGAACATCCTCAATGATTTCTATTGTTTTGTTATGTTTTGTTTGTTTACCAGCAGGGCTGTCATGTGATGTAAAATTAAATACACTGTAAAAAGTGAGTAACATCTGCACAATTATAAAAATTAAGTCAACTTAACAAGTAAAGTCAACATTTTGCTTTTAACTCACTTTAAGTAACTTAGCACTTTTTACAGCGTACTTTAGTTTGAGAGTAGTCTTGGTCCACACTATTTCACCAAAGTCTAATCATTTTAAAAGTTTAAAAAACCTCACCAATGCTTTGACCACAGGAGAAATCAGGTCAGTGGCTGGTCCATTGAATGCTTGGGTACCTTCAGGAGCTCCTTGAGGGAGTATGTCAAGTTCAGAGGAGCATGTTTTCCTTTTCTGACAAGCTGCTTTCTGAATAACCGCAACATCTTTTTCAATCTCGCTATCTCTTCCCCTCTTCCTATCGCTCTCTTTGTCTCTTATCCCCCCAATTCTGTTCATTCTCTCCCAGCAGGGGAAATGTGCTCCAAGACTCTGGCTCATGAAGAAAGGGAAGTCCCTCGGTTTAATTGGCAAGCTCCCTGCAAAGCAGCTTTTTTTTGTCCATTGCACGCTTTCACAACAAGCTGTTAGACATATATCATCCATTATAGAGCAAGAGAAACAGCAAGACCAGGAGAGAAGCAGGGCATGAAGGGATGAAACTCACGAAAACACTAAGTGTAATTGTGTCGCCAAGAGATTTTCCCATCAAAGTTCAACAAGGGCCATTCTTTAGTATTTCTTTAGAGGTTATGGCTGTAAGTAACAGTACAGACCCCAAGGCCCAAGACAGTTGGTGTGACAAGGTGTTTTCTGATGGAAAAGTGGGAGAATAAGGGGAAATGGAAAGTCAGAGGTTCAAGGTGCTGGCGAAGTGCTGGCTAGCCCTTACTTCACATTATACTGTTTCCTTTGTGGTGGCGGGAATGTCACTCTTAGTGATTGAAAGGTCTAGTACCGTGGTCCCAATGCAAACAGTAATAGCAGTCTATGTTTCCAAAATCTTTAAAATAACGATTTCCTTTTCTTTTTTAAATATGATGATAATATACAGAGAAGGATAGTAATCTCCAGCCTTCATTTACCCTTTATACTGTGTGACACTAATATCAACATATTATATTATTATTAGACTGTGTTTTTCTATTGTGGCAGTTTTTGGAAGAACAAGTTCAGATATTGAGTTAAAATGGAAGAGTGTAATTTATCAATTTGGAAAGTCAACAGAAGTAACACAAGCCAGTACAATACATTTTTAGAAGCCTTAATTGAAAAGACCAAAAGGAAACATTTACTACACAAATAACAGCAATTAATTTGATTCATACTCTTGGTTTTTTATACCCAACATTAAAAATACCATGTGAATAAAACATACAGGTACGATGAGTCATTTGTATTACCAAGTATGCAAACATCACCAAAGGTCTCTGAATTTTTCTTGACTCTAAGTGAAGTTTCACAAACTAATTTCGAGAGGAGCATGTGATATGATTGAGCACGTCTGGCTTCTCATCTGTAATCAGTAATAATCCAATCAGAGCGATCCAAGCTTACTATATATGGATCATTTTCTCCCTACTGCTCTATCTTCGTTTTGGAAGAATCCCCCCTTCCACCCCATCTCCTCCTTCTCCTCCATTTTCTAGGGGGAGCTCTCGAGACCTACCTGATCTCGGATCCCCTGATTTGCTTATTGACCGGGCGGGAGCCTTGAGCTCAAGTATCTCCAAGCTCAGGGTTCTCTCTTGGGACAGCATGCCAAACGCTTAAAATGCTAAGCATATCTAAGTGGGAACTCTTGAAATTATGACTAAAAACAACATAATAATTTGGTAATAATTTAAAGTTCACCAAAAAAGAAAATTTTCTTTTTTGATTTACTCACCCTCTTTGCTTAGACAAAAGTCTTGTCACTTCACAGAAATAATGTACAGTACAGAATACAAAGTCATGGTGCAGTGGATAAAGAATTAATATTGTGTATGACTCCCATGAGCTTGGAGGACTGCATCCATACATCTCTGCAATGACTCAAAAACCTATTAATATATTCATTTGGAATTTTCCTCACCAAACTTGACAGATTTCTGTGAGAATCTTGGGTCCATGCAGGTTCCAATAGGTCTTCTGCAGTATTTGTGATGATTGGGATGCAGTTCAACAGATGATTAATCAGAAAAATCTACCTTCTGCCACTTTTCCAAACAAAGTCAAGTTATTATTTGTTGCTATTACAACTGGGATCAACGACAAGACTTTTGTCAGTGTATAGAGTGTATAGGTTATATATTCTTAAACATGTAGTCACATAGAGAAAGAAAAAGAGAAAATTAGACCGTAAAAAGACATGGAAAGTTTGCACAATTTTAGCAGATTCAAAGGTATAAACAAATACACCACAAGATCTTTCTCATAAACACAATGAAAAACCTTGAAAAACTAAAAGGTTCTTGGCCAACTTTAAAATTACTTTTGATTTCAGAGTGGACTTGCTCTAATAACAGTTATCAGGGCCATCGGTGGACTTACAAAACACTTTTAACAGACAGTTGGAGACTTTCAGGTTCATTAGCTTGACCAAGAGCCAGTACGCTTGTGTCAATAACAGTGAAAGCTCTATTGATTTGTAAAGCAGGGAGCAGGTTTCACAGATATGGTGCTTATAGTTTTAGGAGGCTTTTCTAAGAATTGTCCAGCAAATCTGATGAGCTTTAAGTACTCTTCACTGAGCAGTAAGTGGTTGCTGCCATTACCTGTAAAACGTCCTCCTGCTGGGATCTGAAGTGGAAACTCTTTACCATCCGTCTCTGTTTTGGAAACTTCACAGTGGCAGTACCCATTGTTCCATTAAAACAACCTCAGTATTCTTTTAAAGTGACTCTGTTGAGAGATGTATACAGTAGTCAACATTCGAAGTGAATCAAAAATGTTTTTCCAAATTTTCCTAGGACAAGAATAAGTGTTGTTCAATAGTTTTAGGACAACTTTGCTAAAAGGTGATGACCCACTTCAGATGTTGACTACTGTATGTTGCAAAAATGTGTATATTGAAACATATGCATACACATAGGACATTTATTAAATTGACTTAGATAATTTGATGAGATTGGAATTTTGGTCCTTGGTCCCATTTACAGTTTTTTGTAATTGTTTTTTTTTTTTGCCTTATTTGACAGGACAGTAGGTTAACAGGAAGTGAAGTGAGAGAGAAAGAGAGGGGGGTAGGACCAGGAAAGGTCCACAAGCCGGGATTCGAACTCGGGAGACCCGGAGCACTACCGCATCATATGTCAGTGCACTAACTACCAAGCTATCCCACAGACCCATTTACAGTATTAAAAGATGTTTTTGTTGAGCTGATCACAAGTAGATCATACTGGAAATATGTAAATTCTGTTTATTTATTTATTTTGAGGTTGCCCACTTTTGACCACAGAGGCAGTTAAAAACTAATTTGACCACCAAAATCATACAAAAAGACCTCCTAGCACACTATACATACCAGGTCTTGAAATTGCGACTGAAATTTTATCTCTGCAGCCTCAAAATATATTTGAAAGCATTTGAGCGAGTGCATAAAATTGTTGCCGTACGACCAGTTTTCACTGCAAAACATTAACTGGATTCACAGATTTAGGACACATTCATGCAGAATGCATCTTTGACTTACAAACGTGAAACGCAGCACTCCGACATAGTTTAAAACAGCTGTCACGTCAATTTTCTACAGTAAACAAATCCCGCAATGCTTGCCCTGCCTTCTGGCTCTTCTGATTGGTGTACAGCTTCTGAACAGAATGTGAATGGATTGGTTAATATCAGCTGTCAATTATTCAATGCTTCCTGCCCTCAGGTGACAGGGAGCTACAGCCACAAAAAAATGTAAAGCGCTGAAGATGAGAGAATGAGAAGCACACTGACAGACTTTGTTTTAGAAACCACTTAAAGTTAATGACACAGCTGATTAATAATACACTTTTTAAAGAGTGGATAAGACTTTTAAAGCTAGGGATGCACCGATCCTGATACTTGGATCGGATATCGGTTCGATATCGCATATTTTTGCTGGATCGGGTATCGGCCAGCTGGTAGAGATCCAAATCCAATCTTGTGCTATATTCTATGTAATTTACAAGCCAACAAAAGTATGGTAGCCTATTATAAGACACTAGAAAGTTGTCTTATTGCCAGTGGAGAGGTCTCGATATGTGACTGCAGATGATTACATTAGGTTGCATAGAGTTCCTTACTTTTCTTTTATCCCGCCGCGTACGTATCACTTTGATTTCTTTTCTGCTCACAGCAAGCGGAACAATAACCACCAACCAATGAGAGTGATTGTAAACGCAAGAAAGATGATTGGTTGAAATTATTGTTCAGGACCAATAGTTAAACATTAATTTTGCTTTAACTAGCGCATTACTACCATTATGCATGCGCTTACACAATATCCACACAGCCTTCGCTGCACTCATTCCCTCTCTCTTGCTCTCTCTCACAAATCACACACACACACAGAGACACATGCGGGTATTCACTGCGCACAAGTTAATGCCAAATCAATTAAAATAAATGCCAGAAAGAAAAATACAAATATCTGACATTTCCCGGAACAGGATCCAGCTCAAATTAAGCACTGATTTGTATACATTTATATCTCTATAACGTCCCACTGGGCAGCAACTTAAAAAACCTTTTTTGAAATGTTGTGAAGGAAGGGCACTGTGACGAATGTCTCTGTGTGCCCAATAGAAACGAGGCAGCCAGGCAAGGAAGAAAACACTCCATGGCAATACTGCTGTCACTCACTCATTGGGAAATGTTTCTCTGCTACATCAAGCCGATGTCCCGCCCCCGAGAGCCTTAAACTCCACCGTGATTGATGGGTTCGTTGAGCTCCACACACAGCACTGTAAAGTGCCATACATATAAAATTTGAGGGCAAAATTTAACATTAAACTTTCAAATAAAGGGGGGTCCCCAAACTATTGGTTGTTTTAGACCCCTCCTGTAAAGTCTGTGAGACAGAGTTTTCAGGTAATAGAGTTTGCCACTGAATCTACACATTTTAAGCATGATATGTTCTATTTAATCCTTCATTTAATCATCAGGATGATTTCAAATGCAATAAATCTTCAAATTTTTTGTACCCGTTTTTGTAAGCTCTCAGGATGGCGCCGCGGATGGCTGCCTCGGTGTGGAGCTCCCCAGTGTTTGCACTATTTCTGTTAGTCTGTCCTGTTTTATGTTTATCAAACACTGGATTTTGATTTCTCTGGCGTTTTGCGGAACATTGTCATCGGCGGAGCAGCTGCTTTGTGGAAGAAATACAAGACCCGGCGGCGTGGAAAAAGAGCCGGCGCGCTCGTCCGGCTGAGACAGCGCGGCTTCAGAACAGCGCTGCCTAGCATCCTTCTAGCGAATCTCCGCTCGCTTCCTAACAAAATGGACAAACTACTTCTGCTCTCACGCGAAAACAAGAACTTTAACAACTCTGCTGCGCTGTGTTTCACAGAAACCTGGCTGAACGAAGCCATTCCGGACAGTGCATTACACTTACCGGACTTTCAGCTGTACAGAGCAGATCGCGATACGGAGTCAACGGGCAAAACACGCGGTGGTGGGACATGCTTTTACATCAACAGGAGATGGTGTACGGATGTAACTGTGTTAAAGAAGATGTGCTGTCCTGATGGGGAAGCGCTTTTCAACAGCTGTCTGATCTGATCACAGAGACTGAACAACGACAGCCGGACTCTGCTTTTATCATTCTCAGTGACTTTAATCAGGCAAAACTCACACATGAGCTGCCTAAATTCAAACAGCACATCACATGCCCCACCAGAGACAATAACATTTTGGATCATTGCTACACCACAATAAAAGATGCATATCGCTCCGTCGCCAGAGCAGCTCTAGGACTCTCCGACCACTGCCTGGTTCATCTTATACCAACTTACAGGCAAAAACTTAAAACTACTAAGCCAGTATTAAGGACTGTTAAGAGATGGACCAACGACACAGAGCAGGTCTTACAAGGCTGTTTTGAATGCACTGATTGGAGTGTTTTTGAAGCTGCAGCCACCGACCTAGACGAGCTCACAGAGACTGTAACATCATACATCAGTTTCTGTGAGGAGTTATACATCCCTACCAGGACCTACTTATCATTTAACAATGATAAACCATGGTTTACACCAAAACTTAGACAGCTTCGTCATGAAAAAGAGGATGCCTACAGGAGCGGGGACAGGATTTTATACAATCAGGCCAGGAACACACTGACAAAGGAGATTGGTGTGGCCAAGAAAAGCTATGCCAAGAAGCTGCAAAACCAGTTTTCTGCCAACGACCCTGCATCAGTGTGGAAAGGCCTGAAAGTCATCACGAATTATAAAACGCCATCCCCCAGTATCGACAGCAACGAACATCTTGCAAACTAGCTGAATATTTTCTATTGTAGATTTGACACCTCTGACCAGACACCTCACACCCGCCCGGACCATCTCCCTACACAGCCATCAACACCTCCAGACATCTCCCTCTCCCCCCCTGCACTTCAGATCAGTGAGGATAATGGGCATCAGATCCTCAGTAAACAGCCATCAACACCTCCAGCCATCTCCTTCTCCACCCCGGCACTTTAGATCAGTGAGGATAATGTGCGTCAGATCTTCAGTAAACAGAGGAGACGAAAAGCACCAGGTCCAGATGGTGTTTCACCAGCCTGTCTGAAAACTTGTGCGGACCAACTGGCTCCCATTTTCACACAGATTTTCAACAGATCACTGGAACAGTGCAAAGTTCCATCCTGCTTCAATTGCTCCACCATCATCCCAATACCAAAGAAACCAAAGATCACAGGACTCAATGACTACAGACCTGTTGCCTTAACATCTGTGGCCATGAAGTCATTCGAAAGACTGGTGCTAGCTTATCTGAAGGACATCACTGGACCATTGCTGGACCCCCTGCAGTTTGCCTATAGAGCAAACCGGTCTGTGGATGATGCAGTCAACATGGGACTGCATTATATCCTAGAACATCTGGACAAACCAGGGAACTACGCAAGGATACTGTTTGTGGACTTCAGTTTTGCCTTTAACAATATCGTCCCATCACTGCTCGAGAACAAACTGACCCAGCTGTCTGTCCCTAGCTCTGTCTGTCAATGGATCACCAGCTTGTCAGAATGGGTAAAATCACATCCAACAGCCGCACCATCAGCACTGGTGCCCCCCAGGGATGTGTTCTCTCCCCACTGCTCTTCTCCCTGTACACAAACGACTGCACTGCAAAAGACCCCTCCATTAAGCTCTTGAAGTTTGCGGATGACACTACCGTTATCGGCCTCATCCGGAACGGTGACGAGTCTGCATACAGACAGGAGGTGGAGCGGCTGGCTTTATGGTGCAGATACAACAACCTGGAGCTGAACACGCTCAAAACAGTGGAGATGATAGTGGACTTTAGGAGAAACCCCCCTGCACTCCCCCCACTAACCATCATGAACAGCAATGTGGCTGCAGTAGAGTCATTCAGGTTCCTGGGCACCACCATCTCTCAGGATCTGAAGTGGGACATTCACATAGACTCCATTGTAAAGAAAGCCCAGCAGAGACTGTACTTCCTTCGTCAGCTGAGGAAGTTCAACCTGCCACAGGAGCTGCTCGTACAGTTCTACTCAGCTGTCATCCAATCCATCCTCTGCACTTCAATCACCGTCTGGTTCAGCTCAGCTGCCAAAACCAACCTCTGTAGACTACAGCGAATAGTCCTGACTGCTGAACGAATCACTGGCACTACCCTTCCTACACTTCAAGAACTGTACTCTTCCAGAGTGAGTAAAAGGGCTCGTAAAATCACTCTGGACGCCTCACACCCAGCACACTACCTGTTCAAACTGTTACCGTCTGGTCGGCGCTACAGAGCACCAAGCACAAAAACAGACAGACACAGGAAAAGTTTCTTTCCTCAGGCCATCTACCTCATGAACAGTTAAATATTCCCCTACTGTGCAATAAACGTGCAATACTTTCTCATACGCACTTGTACACAGCACCTTATTACCTGTATATTTACAGCATATCTGTACATACAATTCAACATCCAGATCTTTTTGACTGACTGCATCTCTGTTAGATGTTTAATGTTTATTGCCTTTTCTTTCTTGTATTTAATTTAGTGTTGTCACTCGTCACTTTATGTACACTGGAAGCTTCTGTTGCCAAAACAAATTCCTTGTGTGTGTGAAGCACACTTGGCAATAAAACTGATTCTGATTCTGAAATATAAAACTGGTAGTAACGGTGCACATAATTCTTGGTGGGTGGGACAAAATTTTGGCTGGTGCGACCACATTTTTAACAAGTGCTACCAAATAAAAAGGTTAATTTCGAGCCCTGCATACTGCCTGTACACATGATGTACAGTGTGACAAAATAAAAGATTTAGATCTCTACAAAATCTAAAACAAGTGGTCACAAAAGACTTTTTTTTCATTACTGTGTACATATGAAGGAAGAATGAACAACATCCTAAGAAATTATTTGTAATCTTTTACTTTTTTTGCACTTTGGCAGCATAGCATAGATAAATTTCAGTGAAAAATAAACCTAAATCTAACTTTACAAAGCTAAAGCTGCTTAGCAGGTAGCTAGCTCTCTGCAACTCTCACGTGGTCGCCCACTGAAGCTAAGCAGGGCGTCGACCGGTCAGTACCTGGATGGGAGACCACATGGATAAGCTAGGTTGCTGCTGGAAGTGGTGTTAGTAAAGCCAGCAGGGGGCGCCCAACCTGCGGTCTGTGTGGGTCCTAATGACCCAGTATAGTGACGGGGACTCTATACTGCTCAGTAAGCGCTGTCTTTCGGATGAGACGTTAAACGGAGGTCCTGACTCTCTGTGGTCATTAAAAATCCCAGGATGTCTTTCGAAAAAAAAGAGTAGGAGTTTAATCCCGGCATCCTGGCCAAATCTGCCCACTGGCCTCGGTCCATCATGGCCTCCTCACCCTTCCCATATCACAATTGGCTTTATCGCTCTGTCTCCTCTCCACCAATTAGCTGGTGTGTGGTGTGTGGCCTGGTGCAAAATGGCTGCTGTCGCATCGTCCAGGTGGATGCTGCACACTGGTGGTGGATGAGGAGATTACCCCCATTGTGTAAACCGATTTGAGTGCCCAGAAAAGCGATATAAATGTAAGGAATTATTATTATTATTATTATTAACATATCATATCACAATCATTATCGTAACACAAGCTGACAAAAATGGCATTATTTTTGGCACCCTTTAACTCAAGTACTGCAGCCTGATCTAACGAGGAAACGTAAGTATTTTACGTTTTGTCAATTTAGTGGCTAATTCGTACAAATTCGTATGAGCTCAGTTGACGAAAATGTTTGATTTTAAAAAGGAGGCGTGGCACCTAACCCCACCCCTAACCCCAACAGTCATTGGGTGATGAGCAAATCGTACTAATTTGTACAAATTAGATTGTATGAATTTATACGAATTAGCCACTAAATCAAAAAGTTACGAATTGCTGTGAGATCGCGTTGAGTATTGTACATTACACTGCAACATAACATAAGTGTAGAGGCATTCATGCATTATATGACCTCTGAAAACCAGACAGTTTCTAAAATATCTTCCTTCGTGTTTTAACCAGGCTTGCAGGTGAGCAAATGATGACAGAATATTTAGGTTTGGGGTGAAGGATCCCTTTAAGTCATTACCAACTAGGAAAAACGATTGAAATATTGCCTGTCATTTTGGTGTACAGAATAAATTCACATATTTCTTTTTTTTTTTCTTTTGTTGTTGATGCATGACTGAATAAAGTGTCTTGCAGTCTGCTAAATTGAAATTGCAGTTGCTCGTCTAGCCTGTCTGTCTTTAGCCAAACGCTGTGGTTTGTTTATGAGACAGGGGGGAGGAATGGAGGGATGCGAGAGGAGAAATAGATTTGGAACGGTTTGGATGATGAGACTCTCAATCTCAGACTGAAACGCACAATTCCCATGAACAGCAGGATCCATGTTTTGTGGTTATGACAGGAAAAGTGTCTAAAAGAGCAAAGTCTAGGTCAGCCAGACTTTTAATACTGGCAAAATGTCAGGTTCACACTCTATCTTATTCCATACAAGATACACCAAATTAGGAAAGAATGGGCCATCTGACCAACATATAAATCGACTGACCGGCCTTGTATCCAAGTTTTTACATGAACATACAGTAATTGAATTGAATTAATTGAATATACCGGTATGCTGAAGGATCTTGTTTATTTGCTGCTGTCTCTGGAAAGATTTAATGTCATGAACCATGCAAATACAATGAGACTAAATGTCAAAACATTCAAATTAATGTTTTAAACTACATGCTAGACCTCAGAAACACATAGAATGAGTGACTACTTTATCCAAAAGAAAAATATATTGATATATATAACATTAGTTTTGCTACAACTGTGTATGTTTAGGGTTAAAAGCAAAAACTTATTTGATAACATCACTGTAAATTGTTATTTCAAATTAAAATGTTTAATACTACAATATATATATTTTAAAATGTAGTTTATTGCTATGATGGCAAAGTTAAATTGAAGCAACCATTTCGACAGTCTTCTGTGATCATTCGGAAATCATAAAATGCTCACTTATTTGTCAAAAAACATTGATTATAATATTTTTAAAGGTTTTGATTTAAATACATAAATCATTAATGAATATATTATTTTGATTACTCAATTTCAAAAATTATATAAATAAATTGCTATTGAAACTTTTAAATAACAAATCAAATCTACCTTCAAAAAATAATTTTGCTGCATGTTCAAAATGAGCCAAAACACCACAATTCTTTAGATTTCTTTGGGACAACATATTTTTGGTATGTTTAATCCACTTAAATTTGTGAAAAAAAGTTAAAGTAATCAGTTTATGTTGGGATAACATGAAGGAATTGTTTTTCTTGAAACAGTGATTGCATTTTTTATAATGTATAGCTGTCAATTTATACACCAAAGCAAAAATCTAAATAAAATAAAGAAATTATTTTAGAGACAGCTTCACTAATTTAAACTGATTTAGTTTTGCTGACACAGTGAAAGGCTAGGATTATAAAAACAGTTTGTGAGAGTGTCTTACATTAATAAAAGTCTCAAACTAACATGTACACTCAAAAAAAATTATCACTGCTGCTCAAACTACCTGCTTTAAATAAGCTGAAACACAATTCTTGTAAGCTCTTTAGCTAATTTATTTGTTTTACGTTCAGTCCACTTAAATTTGTAAACCATTAAGTTAACTTAAGCTTTTTGTGTTGGGACAACATGAAGAAATTGTGTTGGTCCAACTACCTGGTTAGGAGATTTGTAGTTCCCAACTTTGCGTGGGATTGAATTAAAGGAAATGTTGACAATAAAAGTAATATTAGGTATTTAAAGTTAATTGAAAAATTGTTAGAGTTTAATCTACACTTTAGTTTGAAGATTTAGAAGATTTTCATTCAATGCTTTGAGTTTTGAGATTACCACTTTGCTCATTTAGCAAAAATGCAGCTTGTTGCTTTTCTCAGTGAGCAATAATGTCCTAAAATTTGTTCTGAAATTAGTCTCAAATCAACTTTACATGTAACTCATGAAATATGCATAAAATGGCTTATTTAGTTCATTTAGAATAACTTCAAATAAAACTAAGATGCTTTGAAATGTACAACACCTAATAGAGATACATGATATTATCAGACCTTTGAGTTTAAGTTAAATAAAAATACAGATGCATTTACACTTTTATTTGATAAAATTATGTTGGACCAACTTAAATGCAATTATTTGTGTAAATAAATTTAGTAGTTTGTGTTTTTATTTTAGTTGGTGCTAAACAAATTTATTGGATGGAAATCATGTCCTCAATTAAACTGAGTTCATCCAATTGTTTTTTTTGTTTGTTTTTTTTTGAGTGTATCTGCAACATTTATTTTTAACATTCAGACATTTAAAAAAATGCTTTTAAACAAACAAGACGCTCAGGTCATTCACAAATAAGTAATGTTGGCAGCAAAAGACTGAGCTACGGCAACCAAGAGACATTCTAAAAGTCAACAAAGCTCTTTACCTGAAGATCTCTGTAAAGCACTACAGGCGCTTACACTTGTGTCTTTTTCACTGTCTGAGCCTTAAGTCATTTTTATTACACTGCTGCTCTATTCATATTTTCTTTTTTGTCTGGGAGAACACCTGAAAAACATCAATGCACATTTCTCTCTCTCTCTCTATTTCTCTATGCATAGAGTGTTACATAATGCCTCTGCTGACAGTAACTGGAGCTGTCATGTTGATATTTTCACGATGGTTAAAGGCTGTATTACCTGAATGTGTGATCATGCGGAGCAAATGCATGGTTTTGTAAGTACAGCAGCAGAGAACAGTGTTCTTGTGTTCTGTGTCTGTTCTCTTTGTTTAATTAACTATTCAATGCAATGTTAAACGTTCACACATGCTGCACCCTCCAAATATTGTGGAAAGTGCTCAGTGCATCATTGATATATTAAGGAGATGCCTATAAATCTAAATAAGAACAATATAAAATATAGAAAGGAGCTACTAAAACCTACTAGCCGACTTCCCTCAAAAGTGAGATGATTCAAACCTGCAAATCAAAAACACTCAAATGTAGTCCTTGAAATATGCTTAAAGGGATAGATCACCCAAAAAATTATTTTATCATTATTCACTCTCCCTCAAGTGGTTCCACACATATATGAGTTTCTTTATTCTGCTGAACAGAAAAAAATATATATTTTGAAGAAAGTTTCAAAATATCTTTTCTGTCAACAAAAGAAAGAAATTCAAACAGGTTTGGAACAAAAAGTTCAAGGAGAGGAAATGATGACAGAATTTTTAGTTTTTGGTGACCTATCCCTTTAAGGACTGCTGGTCAAGAAAGAGGACATTCAGACTCATCCGACGATGATGTTTTACTTTTAATTGAAAATAAATGTTTGTGTGCATGAGAGTTTTTTTCTCACTTTAAAAACCACTGAGCAGACCAGTATAATTAAGACAAACTGGAGACTTTGTTTATGTGACAGAAAGCAATATAAATGTAAGCCAATTAAGCGCCACAACATTACAAAATCAAAACTGTCTGTGATTAATTACTGGTTCTCCCAAAGCACATTTCTTGCAACAACGCAATCTCGGAAAGTTAGACCCATTCCTTATAGAGCATGCACGTTTAGGAGTTTAGTATCTGCAAGCATTCATTTTAGGCTTCTAACATGCAGCTTTTTCAAATATTGCAACAAATAAGACATTATGGAGACTCTATTTTAGTGTAATTTGCACTGTAACGTATTGTGCATAATGCAGTTTGTCTTTACAAATGCTGCTGAACAGATGGGGTCAAC
Source organism: Danio tinwini (assembly GCA_903798205.1). NCBI lineage: Eukaryota > Metazoa > Chordata > Actinopteri > Cypriniformes > Danionidae > Danio > Danio tinwini. The sequence continues at coordinate 3,264,671 of CAIGQZ010000217.1, read as the reverse complement.
GAAAATATAAACAATCTCAGAGCTCATGACAGGTCTGTCTTTATAAAGTTATCAGTTATTACTAAGAGTCTATGTCCTTATGGTAAAAAAAAAAAAGATTATAAAAAGACAATATTAAAACATTGTGCATCCCTAGTGTGCATTTATTTGCATTACAAAAAGTCAAGTTTAAAGATAATTTCAGCTACTTTTTTATGCAAATTTAAGACTTCTGTAAATTAAACTCTCCTGTATATACAATCAATGCCAAAATGACAAGTAACGTAGACTAACCATATTCCGTACACAACAATGTTGTGTACAGATTACCTATTAATGCCAATCTCTGAATAAATACTTAAGGGTCCTAGACAAATGAAAGATCGGTGTAATCTTTGTTTCTTAAGGCCCGTGCACACCGAGATGTTTTTTTGCTAGCGTTTTCCATTGAAGTGACTAAATAAAGGGCGTCAACGTGATCGTGCACACCAACACGCAAAACGGCAGGCGCAAAAGCATCATTTTAAAACGCCACATGCTTGTTTTTTTGTTTTGACGCGCCGCGTCAAACTTTTTTTGAACAGCAATTTTGTTGAATAAATGCTTTGAAATGGAGATATTTAAACATCAGTTGTGGGTTATGACCGCATGGTGCAAATCTCGGCCAGAAAGAGCCTGAGAGACGGGCTGCAAACGCTGTTTGGATAATCTGCGGCAGTGATGATGTTTGTATTCATTAAAGGTCAGTTAAGCATTCATTTGCCTGAACTTAATGTTTTAATATTTTAAATTAATTTAAACTTAAACATGATCTAAAAAAAATCAAATGATTGTAAAGTTCTTTCAGTTCAAACTTTTATAAAACGTTCTTAAATATAACAATCAATAAGTTAAACACAGTAATAGTATATTCTGACATTGATTTTCAAAAAGACTTAAAACAATGTCCATTTTTGCTGGTGAACTGAAGTTATGCTCCCTATAAGGGAACATTATTTTAATCGTGTACAGAACACCGTTAACACCAATCATCTTCCGTACACGTGCGGAGGTGGTATTTTTCCCCTCTTTTCATAAAAACTACTGGTGCAAAAGACATCAATCAAAATGTGGATTGTGCAATAGGTAATCTCCCAAAGAAAGATCACACAAACATAATCACCTCTCTTTCAATGCCAAGGATTACTAGAATTGCAGAACTGCAGGTGATGAATAGACACATTTAGCTTTAGCATGTTTGCTCTGTGTGGCCATTTGCATAGAGCAGGGGGTCTCCACATAGCTGTGGTCTTGCTGAAAAATACAGGGTGGTGCAGTTCTAAAGCCTTTGGGTTAAAGGTGGCCAAAGGCCAATTTCAGGGCGGACCTCACGCTGGCACAATGCCTGAAGTACACGATGCAGAGCCAGAGCATGTGGAAGTGCTTTAGGCCTGGGGAAGGACCAGCCAGCCTCGCACAGTATCCCTCACCGCAAAGACATAGAAGCTGAAAGCAAATTACTCTTCATTAGAGCCACACAGCCAGTTGCCAGGGACCCGAGTGTGGAAAAACAACAGGCCTTCAAATGTATGATGAACGCATCATAAAGGAAAGAAGTTGACATGCAACATGCCACCTGCTGAATGCACTTTATTTTTGCTTCGGATGAGAGAACGGTGGCTCTCATCGCCGAAGATGAAGTACTCCTGCATCTGTGTGTGAATTGCATATTCTTCTACTTTATGGTTCTGTCTGTTACATCGAGAAACGCCAGTCGTAATTCTGTCGATCTGAATTCATGTATTTCCAGCTCCCTGTGGAGTTAGAATTCTCTGTTCTTATGCATTGGTACAGTATAAGAGCAAGCGATTTTTAATGTGCATATTGAAAGTATTACTCTATAAACAGAACATCTTGTCCTTCAAGATCAAGTGACAAGACTGGGCCAAAACTGCCTAAAAATCTGCTAAGTCTAATCGCAAAGATTTGCCGAAGCATTCACAGATGTTCGGAGGCATTTTTTTTTGAGGGCTGCAATGCTGTGGTAAATTGAATTGCTATAGATATGATTTTGTAGAGGCCATTAACGTCTGAAATGTTCCAGTCTCAGGCCGCGCCAGAGAGGGCGAAGACCCATTACACACGCAGGCAGCACCACTGGCCCTGATGACAGGCCTCAGCCACCCAAAGATATCATCAGCTCTAGTCCAGCGTCTCCGCTGTCGTAATATCATCGTCTCGGAGGTGTCATGATAACCATCATTTTCTCCAGCGCAAAAGCCTCCACCCGGCCTCTAATGAAAACATTACTGAAAAACGTTTCTGAAATCTGTTTTCGCTCTGGTCTGCTTTGTCATCGAAACATTTTCATTATATTACACCCCACAGAGTCATAATGGCCCCCACATAGACAAAACAGCCCACAGAGCTATGATGTTGTCTGGAACTGGTTGCAATGGGGCTCAAGAAAGCTGGTCCAAGGTGAGGCTGATGGGGCGACTGGCTACCAGCAAATGCAAGCATTGGACTCAAGTGCTCCTGAGGGATTGTTGAAATCTTTTCATGTGTTTCACTCGCTTACTGCAATAAGAAATCCCTCAACTGACCGAGTCGCTCTAATACTTTAAAGATGTCTCAGTTTATGATGTAGTAAAACACTGAATATATGAGATTACGCTGAGCCAAGGCTGATGTATCTGGAGGACCTCCAGGTACCAAGTTGGACAAATGTAGAGCAAAACAAAGACTTCCATACCAACAACCTGAAATCAGAGAAGGTGGAAGACTAACAAAATAAAAAGCCATCAAAAATGCAGAAAAATGCATGGAAAATATAAATTCCAAAATTCAACCTAATTTCATTTTGTAACCTGATTGTTCAAACTACTGTTTTGGACAATCAATCATTGGCCAACTGAAATTAACTGTTCAATTTTCCTATAATAATATAAATATGTATATAAAACTTCTGCATTGACATTACAAATCTCACAAAACTTATTATGTGGTTTAAACTCAAATCCCTGTGCAGATATAAATCACAGAGCTTCGGTTGAAATGTTGTCATTTTTCCATCCTAGCGCCAAATAAGTTTTGGATTTCCCATTGCCAAAAGTGTAAACAAAGGCACAACATGTCTGGCTGTCACAGCCGGTAGCAGTCCCTTGCTGTCATGCTATTGGACTCAAAGCGAGTGTGAAACCAAGTTGCCGCCACCTCTATCACCATCCGAAATCTCCCATTCTGAGTTAGTCACTCGGGCCAAGATTGCCATGCTGGGTGTAATTGTCTGTCTGCGTGCCTGTATGGTGTTCCCCCAAATCTATAATACAATGAATGATCACTCAGACCTTTTTAGACAGGGAATGGGCTTCTGTCCCAACCACAGTCTTCCAAGTTTTGATATACTAGTTTACAGACACAAACAAACAAATATATGGAAACCATACAGATTTGTTTGTTTATTTATTGCCACATCAGCAACTTATAGCTATTTCATGGCCAGATAACTATAGGTAAAAAAAATAATATTACATACAAATAAAAAATACATTAGTAATGTTAGATATAAAGGAAATGTCTGATAGTCTGATAATGTGTAATCCGAGGTCAAGTAGAAAAAAGTGAGGTCCCCTTTCATCACTTTATAAATAGATAAAAATTGGAAGTCTTTGGAAAGATGACTTATTTTAAATTTAATGTAATAATGTATTATTATTATTATTATAAATATATATTTTTTTATACACACGCACATTGGTCAATTTAATTGTATTTATTATTTTATTATAGTTATTATTGTGTATCGTTTGCTGGGTTAAGTAATATAATTTAAAATCAATAAAAAATTATATTAGATATACATAATGCTCAACAACTTTAATCATAAGGTAACCACAAAACTCTCGGCTCTTAGCACTGCCTATGCTCGTCACCACTACTAAGCTGACTAATCACAGAGATTGCGCTACATGTCGTTGTGACAGTTCCATTTTTTAAGAGGTGCCATGGTGAGGGCCACACCATACACGTGGGCTTGCCGCATGGGCCTCTGTTTTTATTTGATTGGAGAATGAAACAGATGTGACTGACGTAATGCACTTTTTTTGCTCAGAGTTGACTTTTTAAACTGCAATTGTATGGCAAAACCTAGTTGATAACTTGCAAAAGCGTGTCACTTGCTCAAAATGGATAGCTCATTCCTCAAAAGCAAGTATTCATGTCAACGAAAGTGTCAGTGTCATCAAGATGAAAAGTTCTGACACCATTGTTTATGAACAGGATAGTCATATGGCTATATATTGTTTTCATTATGACAGTGTACTCTGTAATTTTTTTCCAATGCAAAAAAGTCAGATTTTGGTGACTTCCTGAAAATGCTTAAGACAGCACTATATACTATTTGCACAGCCATTTAAAAACTAGTAAACTTAGACATTATTGTATTTAGTGAGGTATCTGAGTACAAGGCATTTCTAATTTATTCACAGCATTGTGCAAAAGAATAAATACACAATTATTTACAACAAACACTCTCCCTTTGGGTAAAGCTGTGCACAACTGTAAACAATATTGCAGTACATATTGGAGCTGAACCTACAACATAGAATGATTGACAGACCTTTCATAAAATTGTTCAATTTAGAAGACATTTTCAGAAAGAAAAAAAAATTGCATGACAAATTTTGACAACTAGTTCAACATTTTTGTATGTAACGACTCAAGTAATGAAATGAACACTGTTAGTTTTATATGGAACTTCCATTTAGCATTCGCAAGTTTAGTTAATTTTAACTGACATGAGCAAATGATAATGCTATAAAACAGCAGAGTTGTATGAAAACTGATGCATGTCCAAAAGCATTAGCAATTTGTTGGAAGGAATGAAAAGCTGCTACTATGATGTGCACAAACGACTAATTGTTTTGAGAAATACATTAAATGTTGTGCAAACGTAAACAGTGTTGAGAAATGTACGAAAGTGACTTAGAAAAACTGTAAAATGAGCTTAAACAACATAAATCTGGAGATTTTGTATGTTAAATCCATTTCAATTTTTTATGCTAACTTAATGGATTTGTGTTAGAACAACATGAATGAATTGTGTGGAACCCTGCATCACTTTTTTTATACAGTATTAGATATATCATCAGTGGTCACTGACTAGACGATTTTAACTAGACATACAAAGCTTTCTGGTAGCAGCTAGTGACAGGGCCTTGCCTCTGTTTTGTGGCAGCTGAAGTGACAGCGTACTTGTTCACAGCACTCCTCTCCCTGTAATTATGTCCGCTCATCACCCCACCCTCTCGCCTCTGCCTTCCACATCATTTCCAAATCAAATCTGCAACATGAAGCAGGGACGGAGTGAAAGCATGCTCTGTGCTTGACAGTAAACAGCTCCATATTCAGCACCAATCATGAGGTGTTACTACAGTCCCTTTGACGCGTAGAGACGTCGTTTTAAAAGTGCCTGAGATAAGTGACTTAAGATTGCTTTACATTGCTTTTAAGGTCTTCCACACAGTCTGTTAGGGATGTTGAGTCATTCTGATTTGCAAATCAAATACGCTATGAAAAGAGACACAAGACCTTGGCAAGCTCTCAAACACTTCCAAAGAAAAACATACAAATGACCAAGATACTGTAAGAACAAACAACCTCACCTTTAGATGGATGGATGGATGGATGGATGGATGGCTAGATAGATAGATAGATAGATAGATAGATAGATAGATAGATAGATAG
>CAIGQZ010000217.1:3225232-3247269 GCA_903798205.1 Danio tinwini | reverse complement strand
TATATATATATATATAATAAGTATATTAATGTTTAAAATTTATATTTCAAAATCGGAACATAAACATTTGACAATGTCAGTTTTTGTTTTTGTTTTTTTATGCCAAAAAATGCTCTAAAAGACAACAATTGTATTTTAAATTATTGAAAAAAATCCCATCAGTTGTTTTTTTTATTTTTATAAAAAAGCAGTTTTCTTGTTTAACTAAAATTGTAAATACAGAGAAACAGAAAAAGCTATTTTTAAAATGTGATTTGAAGGAAGTCAATGTGTTTTTATTTTTTTAAGCTTGTTAGATGGATCAGTTTCAAAAGAGAAGCTCTGTTATAAATAAATTGGTGTCAGTGTTGTGTGCATTGAATAGCATTCTTGTTAAACATGGATTTATTCCACTCTGACAGTTCCTCAGTCTACTAACCTGACAAACTAGCATCATTAGCTATAAATGTGCTTGATCCCTCCCCTAATCCCTCTGACTAGACATGGTAATGCAGGCTAACACCTTAAATTCTCCAATTAAAGTGATCAGACAAACAATGTTCTCCTTCATTCTCCTTAATCTGCTCATGCAGCGGCCACAACAGTGAGGAAACACGACACCCTGCCTGTGATAGTGCTGACAGAAGTGAATACCGCAGCTTTGCGGATCTTTAAATGAATAAATTACACATTTTGGTAAATATTCAGCTCATTTTAGACAAACATGCTTTTGCATTGTGAAAAACAGCTCCATGACTCACGATGAAGTTTATCATAAACTGTTTGTAACCTTTTAAGTTTATTTATTTGTCAGTTTTTTTTAAATGTATGTTGTTAGATTTAGAATCAATCTAAATATGTTACATTTGAATACTATTTAATCAGTTAAAAGATCTGATGAATATATCTAGCTTTAGAAAAAGTTAATATTCAGGGACAAAATTGACGCAGCTCCATACTCCACACAATAGATAAATTCAATTCAATTTATCTTTATTTGTATAGCACTTTTACATTATAGATTGTCAAAGCAGCTTAACACAGAAGTTCTAGTCAATTGAAATTAAAACTGTCAGTCCAGATTTCAGAGTTGAAGTTCAGTTTAGTTCAGTTCAGTGTGGTTTAATTTTTACTGATGAAAGTCCAAAAACTGAAGAGCAAATCTATTGATGCGCAGCTCCACAAGTCTCAAACTAAGCAAGCTGTGGCGACAGTGACAAGGAACAAACTTCACCAATTGACAAAAGTGAAGGAAAAAAACCTCGAGAGAAACCAGGCTCAGTAGGGCACGACCAAATTAATGAGAAGCATATGAAACACATTGGATGTGTTGATATATTAGTGCATACATTTTGTTCTTATTTGTTTCATTTAAGCTGATAAATATCAATAACAAAGTTTATTTGTACAATTATATTATAAGTAATCCAAACGGATTGAAAGTTTATATGCAATTAGAATACATACATCTTATTTGTTAATATGTTTTGAGTGTGGTGGATTATTAAGAGCTGAATTGTGAAGCTTTAAAACGTTGCAAATCTTTTGCTTCAAATCAGTGTTTCATTTCAAGAAGCAAAGCTTTGTTGCATCGTAACTGTTTTGAAACAATGAGTTTAATGAGATCAGTCTTAAAAATAAAATTAAAAAACACTTTTTTAAAACTGCATAGGATTAATTGAGATTTTTTGTATAAAATAAAAAGTAATAATAGTAGTGAACATCTCTTTATTGACCTATGTACTGTAGCTGAGCCCTCAACAGAACAAAGAACAAATCCCTGAAAAAAAAACAGGAAAAGAAGCTATATTATGCCGACATTTAATGGTAATAGAAGATTAGCTAACTTGATTAATTATACTTCAATGACAATTTTGCAATAGATTTATAAATTGCATGTTTTTACTTGGTTATGAGTGACTTTAGTGAATAAGTGTTTAGTGTTGTTAATGTTTGAAGGTTGGGAATGAGACCTGATCGTCACATGCATGCATATAGTAAGTGTTTAGGGGAGTTTAGATTAAAGTCAAGCACAAACATACACACACACACACACACACACACACACACACACACACACACACACACACACACACACACACACACAACAATGGCGGAGTACAGTATATGCTAGTGTTGCTGCTTAAATGTTTGCTAACGCTTCAAAAGTAAAATGTGTTTTTTTTACTTCACATTACAACCAAAAGCAGAAATGCATCATTCATTCATTCATTTTCCTTTGGCTTAGTCTCTGATTTATTTGTCGCCACAGTGGAATGAACCTCCAACTGTTCCAGCATATGTTTTATGCAACCTAGTACTAAGAAACACCCATACTCATATTCACACACTCATACACAATGGCCAATTTTAATTTACCCAGTTTACCTGTACCGCATATCTTTGGACTCTGGAAACCGGAGCACCTTGAGGAAACCCATGCAAACAGGGAGAACATGCAAACTCAGAAATGCCAACTGGCCCAGCCTCAAACCAGCAACCTTGCTGTGAGGCAACAGTGCTAACCACTGAGCCACTGCGCCACCCGATGCATCATTCAAACATAGACACAAGCGCCAAGATGCCAACACCACATTGTTACTTCCCTACATGTACTGTTTACTAATAACAGTGTAAAAAAAACATTTAGGTCTCACAATTCCTTCAAATTGTCCCAACACATGGATTAAGTTAACTTAATAGTTTTTTTTTTTCAAATTTAATATAAATCAATTAAGTTGTTCTCAAAAAAATGTAAGAATTGTGTTTAAACAAGCAGCAAAAATATTGTTTTTGAGTAAAGGTGACAACGTCAAATACTGGCACATACATAATGTACCATACAATAATACAATGTTTTTGTCTGTTTTTGCAGAGATGAGTAGACGTGAAACTTTTTTTGGCTGCATTGTGTTGTGTAAACAGCCTCTACTTCATTCGCGCGTCAAATTCACTTTACAATAGATGCGGATTCACGTCACGGGCAGGGCTTCTGTCTGCCTGGTGACTCTAGCTTCATTGCAAAATGGCTAACATGGATTTTATAGAGATAGTAGCTGTGCTTTATGTGCTTTAGGAAGGCTGAAAAACAGCGTAGATTCGTTCGGCGCCGTGTCTAAGTCCACTAGATTTTTACTAGAGGTGCACCCAGCTCTGTGAGTTCATCAACTCTTCTCAAAAACTATACCTGGATGATGGAAGCTTTCAGCATTGCTTCAGACTGAGCAGAGCCCAGTTTGAGGAACTGTTGTCGGTGTTGGCAGGAGGATTTCCCCTCGGGACATCAACAACAGACACTACATCATAATCACGCTCCTACAAGATCAAGCTCATGATTGGTTAACGCAGCACGAATGTCCTCTGAAGTTCAGATTTTCCAACTCGAGCGATTCACGTCAAATGAGCAAAATGCTCAACTTCAATGCCGCTTCATTCGCGCGCATCACGCAGAATGTCTACTCGCATCTTTGCATTGACTTAACATGTAAGTCACTCGTGCTTGATGCCTTATCTGCATCTGGTGTTAACACAGCATTAGAAGGCTTGCCAGACTAATGAGCTAAAAACCAGCAATAGCACTAGCTCTGAAATAGCACCCGGATCATTCCGGTGGAAAACAGATATTAGTCGCAGAACATATACGTAAAAGAGTCTAAAACATAAAACACAAGTAAGCTTCACTTAAAATACACTGTAAAAAAAACTGGGTTCCACGCAATTCCTTCATGTTGTCCAACACAAATCAATTAAGTTAACTGTTTTTACAAATGTAAGCGGATTGAACATAAAACAATTAAGTTAGCCCCCCCCCAAAAAAGAACAAGAATTGTGTTGATTCATCTCGTTTAAAATTAGTAGTTCAAACAAGCAGCTAAATTAATGTTTTAAGGTCATATACAATTTTTGCCATTCTCTTTGGAAAATACCTTCTTGGTTAAAATTCTATAAAGCAACAGTTTTGTTTTGGATTTTTAAATACTCTGATGCTATTTGGAGATAGAGACAAATGTATCTGAATTTTCAGAGCATGGTTTTTATGTCCATACATAGATTAATATTGTGGCCCCGAGTTTCCCATGGAAACAATACAGGAAGGGCTCCTGTAACTGGAGAGGGCCGAACGCTCCACAATGGCATTGCTGAGAGATAATATGAAATCAAAACAAGCTGATGACAGTGATGGCACTTGTGTCCGAATTTGAGCCACTACTACCCCCACTGAGATATTTCACAATGGCCTTTCCAAACACACACACACACAGAGACATTCATGTCAGTTTCATATTTGTAGCCAGTGACGACTGATAGCTATATCTTTAAATGACCTACATTTCAACACCGAGGTGAAAGTCTGAATGAGTGAATTATGAAATGGTATCTGGGATTAAAAAGTAAAAGCAGGGTGAATGTGATTGGTCGTGGTTTGTTCTTTGAGTTTGTCGTCTCGAAGGGGGTCCGTGTCATTCTCATCCACTATAGAGGTCTGTCACACATCTGCCAGCGTCCTTTGAACCCTACAGAGACATGTAGGTACTCTAGGATTCCTCTGATGAGATGTGCCATCAGTTCCCCTTTCCTTGACGGTTATAATGACAACAGTGTTAGGTTTCTTTAAGCGTTACTCAGGGGAAAAAAGAGCGCAGGGGGCCAGAGATTGACTATGAAATGTATAGACCACCCTTTCTTAGTTTAAAAACAACTGCGGCTGAACATTGACAGATTACTGTCATTAATGCAGGCAGTTAAAACGAGACAGATTCCCCATAGTGCGCAACAGTAGGGCTCTGGAAGTAAAAGCTTGATTCATTTCTTCAGAGAGAAATTGAATTTCAAGGATAACTCGTCTATGTGAGCTAGAAGGTTGTTAACTGATGGTATTTGTGTAACTGATTTTGGTTCAATTTTCTATTTATAAGTGAGATCCAAACAACATTAACAACGACAGTACTCTTCCGACAACTAATTTAGAAGTGCTACAAAGAAGTTGCAACAGCATGATCAATGAATGATTCTTATTCTTTTTAGTGAATCAAAAATATATACTGTAGCTAGTCCTGAAGCAAATGATTCTTCCCATCTGCTTGTTTGTAGAGAATCTAAAACATAGAGTGTAACCAATGTTTCACTTTTTGTTGTACATTGTAAGAAAAGGAAAGCAGCGCAGTTGTGTTTTCCAACATAGGCTCATTCTGAAAATGTAGCCCTATATACATATCTGGAGCTCATGATTTATGTAGCCAGAAGTCCGTATGGTTGCATTTCATCTTTAAAACAGATGATACAGGGTGGTATGACGCCGTTCCTTTTCTAGCTTACCAGCTGACCGCTTACCTCCGTATGGATGACTTTCCCGCTTTTACCTATTTGTCCGGTAGTTTGACATGTACTTCGGTGGACTTGAGATGCAGAGCGGAGTTTGAACTGGGTTTGAGTCCCATGAAGAACAGTTCCTGAAAGCTGGTAAAACAAAAGCTAAAAAAATAAAATAAAATAAACAAGTAAATAACAGGGTGAGAATGTAGTAAAATCTGAAAATGTGGTAAAAATCGGGTGAGGGCTTTTATTTTTCTGGATTGCTTTTTAAAAAATTGTTGGGTTTAGGGAAGTTAGGGTTTAGGGTGGGCGGGTCAATCTGTGCTTTTGAAAACATTATTGGTTGGGTTTAGGGAAGGAGGAGGGTGGGTCAGTCGATTGGTCAGTCAGTCAGTCAGTCGACAGTGGCCTTTGGTGGATTTACGTGAGAACAGCAGGCACAAATGGCACTTGCGCTAGAAATTTGAGATCTGGTGGATTTGTAGTGGCCTTTGGTTGATTCACACAAACAAAAACTGCAAAAAAAAAAAAAAAGTAGCTCCTGGGATGTGTTTGGCACTCTCCAGAAATAAAGTAAACGCATTTGAAGCAGCTTTTAACGTAAAAAATTCATTTAATGAGCAAGTAATCCAGTATATCTATATCAATATAAGTAAATTCAACCAAAATATTTTTCTTTTAGCGTTTTGAGGGTTGGGGTTTCAAAGGTGCCATATACTGTACAGTAAAGTGCATTGATTCAATATGCTAAATTGGAATCTGATATAGTAGGTATGTGGCTTAGGTGCACAAATTCCCAAAAAAATGGTTTTATATGCTCATTTATAACCACAGAAATAAAAGGAAACCCCTAGAATGAAACGCTCAGTGTTGACCTTATTTGGAATGGTTGCGAATATTAATGAGCTCTGTTCTGATGTCCCGCAACTTCTGTTAGTTGCATACACACAGACACACACGTGTGCAAAATAACCATGCTTTATTTGTCAACATTGAGCTTAGAACTTAAAACATTTGAAAAATATTTATTGTTGTAATTTCAAAAGAAAACATTGTGGCCAATCAAACACAGTCCTGGGTGTGCAAATTAATAATCTCCTGTGAATCTTGAAGTCTGTGTTTTGCTCCAAATTGCCCTGTTTTTTTTACACTCACTAGATTTACATAAGAAAGAGGAAGCAATGGTGTTGAATCTCACAATACCATGTACAATGTAAAAATATCCGTAAAATAGCAGTTTTGTGATTCATGTTTTCATTTTTTCCCCATTTATTAATGCATTTGAATTGCATTTTGGGACCTTGATCTTTCTCCCAACAACTTTTATCTTTGAAAAGTTTGAAAAAGTGTCTTTATTAAAAAAAAAAATTGAAATACTTTAAAGTGATATATTGTCTGGGTTGGTGTTGTATAGTACAAAAACCTATTAATAAACTGCTAGTACATTTTCAGTTATTTCACACTTATTTCTCTATTTATTATTTCTCATACACTACACTCTCAGAAATAAAGGTACATTAGCTGTCACTGGGGTGGTACCTTTTCAAAAGGTACACATTTGTACCTGAAGGGTCCATATTGGTACCTCAAAAGTATATATTAGTACCTACAAATTTTAAGAGGAACACTTTTGTACTTTTTAGGTACTAATATGTACCTTTGAGGTATTAATATGGACCTTTTAGGTACAAATTTGTACCTTTTGAAAAGGTACCACCCCAGTGACAACTCACGTACCTTTCTGAGAGTGTATAGTATTTCAAACTACAAAAATCTCAAAATAAAAATCACCTTGTTAAACTGTAGAGTTGAATTTTTAACATCAAAAGTCAACAGTGCAGAGATCAAGCTCCCATATTGCAATTCAAAACCATTAATAAATGGAAAACACTTGTGAATCACAAAATAATCACAAAATATTGTTCATTAAAATATTTTTACAGTGTACTGAAGTGTACTGAACTCTTATTATTCAGCTATGCCTATAAGTATAATAGTTTTCTAAGTATATTCAGATTTTCATAATATAAAAAAACACATTTATCAACTCTGTGTAAACTATAAATATGTGAATATGAAATTATGTCATGTGAACAGGGATTATTTTGTCAGCATAGTCATTTGTATGAACAAATTTTAGATATGTATGCAGTTTTTTGAATGCCTACTGTAATAATAAACATAATTACAAATTATTTAACAGTAAAGTCAAAAGCCAGCTTAAAACAAATGGAAGTGTAAGAAATTATGCAGTAATTGTTAAATGCTAAACAACAAAACATAGAGTTAAGAGAAGAGAAGTAGTCCTAGTTCTTTAAAGTCTCAGGGAGTATTTAATTAGTATTGTTTTCTAGTTCAGGTCCTCCACCAGGATTAAAAGTTCTGATTAACTACAGGAGTTCTGCCCATATTCCTAGTCAGCCTTTAGTATTTTGTTCAAGGAAGTCTAGGCTTTACCCCAATTAGACCTATTCTGGAAACATTACACCATAATGGCAGGTCTTGAGCAGCACGTGTTTTTGATTTGAGTCAGTTTTTTCGCAGTCCCAAGCCCTGGCGGAGCGTAATTTCAAAACAATTTCAACAATTGGATGGTTTACATTTTTGCTAGGCTTTGTCAGACTGAGCACTGTTGTTCATTAAACGTAAACGCAAGTTCATATATTATCACCTTCTTCAATGCAGAGGCATACGACTAAAAAGATTCAGCATGAATTTTGCACTCTTGGTTTCGCATGACTAGGCTTTCCAACAAATCAAACTTAAACGCTGCTACTTAGTGTTGCTTTTGGAGCTTGCCAAGCCTAATTTTGCATCGCATAACAACATGCCGTCACTATCAGACTAACTGCATGTGACTTGCGTATTGCATGAAAGAATACCCCTGTGGTTTCCACCCATACGCCATTAAAAATTTTTTCAGAGCTGGCGAGTTTCACGCTCCGTGTAGGCCTTTAAACACCTCTTTGCTCTCATACTCTACCCACCACAGACACTGGAGCATCTCATGGAGACCGGGATGAATTGGAGCCCACACTGCTTACATCCAGCTGGGTCATTAGGAACCACATCCTGGGCCAAATCAAACACAGCCCCTGCCCACAGCCCGTCCACTTCCTCCAGCCCTATGGTGGAAGGTATTAAACTGAGCACAGCAACTTTTTTTAAAGAAATATCCTGTGAAATATATCCATTAATCTGCAAATGCCAATCTATGAGCATTGTTTGTTGTCCAGAGGTAGAGTGTTCTTTGTGGTTTTTCCCCAGGTATGAGAATTCACAATGTGATGAAATGTCTGAAGCAGATTATGTGTGCTACATTAAAATAAAGTCCCATGTGGGGGCCCTAAATCATATCGGAAAACTGCGTAACAGATTAACTCTCACTTACGCAGAATTAACCCTTTATGAGGTGACGTTTAAATATTGATGTTTACATTCGTGCCACCTAACTCTGTTGGTTAGTGTTTCCATACTAGTCATAACCCTGTTGGCTTTGGATCTGCAGCCTAAAACCGCAGAACACTGACATTTATACAGCTTCGGTCTTCCCAGACACACGGGTACGCTGGGAAATTACAAAAATATTACTCTTTAGTATTACCTGTCATTTAGTTGTAAGAATGGGAGTCATAAAAAATTTAATGGAACAAGTTTGGTTTGTTAACTTTTAGAATAATAATTTTTTAGCAGGCCTATTTGCAATGGAATAAATATTAGAAAAAAATAGAATGTAATAGAAATGATTTAATGAAGTAAATTAAAATAATTCTTGCAAACCTGGACTATTTTACTGTTTTTGGAAGCATGCAGGGTATAATTGCAATTCAATAACTGGCCCTAACTACTGTATAAACTATAGTAAATATGTTATTTGAAGGGGAAAAATCTCTATATAAGTTGACAGTGTGCATTTGTGGATATATGAGTATGTAAGATATAATAAAAATCAACTTATATTTTACACTCACCAGCCACTTTATTAGGTACACCTGTCCAACTGCTCGCTAACGCAAATTTCTAATCAGAATGGCAGCAACTCAATGCATTTAGGCCTGTAGACATGGTCAAGATAATCTGCTGCAGTTCAAACCGAGCATCAGAATGGGAAAGAAAGAGGATTTAAAGAACAGGAACAGCAGTTAAGAACAGGCAACCGAGGCTACAATTCCCTCTCAATTTCTGCTGCGACATTCCAATGGTAGGGTCAGAATTTGGTGTCAACAACATGAAAGCATGGATCCATCTTGCCTTGTATCAACGGTGCAGGCTGGTGGTGGTGGTGCAATGGTGTAGGGGTATTACCTGAGTAATACCTGAGTATTATTGCTCACCATGTCCATTGCTTTATGACCACAGTGTACCCATCTTCTGATGGCTACAGGACAACGCGGCATGTCATAAAGTGCAAATCATCTCAGACTGGTTTCTTGAACATAACAATGAGTTCACTGCACTCAAATAGCCTCGACAATCACCAGATCTCAATCCAATAGAGCACCTGTGAGATGTAATTCAATGGGAGATTCGCCAACATATCTGCAGCAACTGCGTGATGCTATCATGTCAATATGCACCAAAATTGCTGATGAATAATTCCAGTACCTTGTTGAATCTATGCCATGAAAGGTTAGGGCAGTTCTGAAGGCAAAGTGGGTTCCAACCCAGTACTAGAAAGGTGTACCTAATAAAGTGGCCGGTGTGTGTATATACAACAGTATATTTACAATTTGTGTTTTATTTAAAAGCAATCAAGCTAATGGCTGGTTCATAATTCTATTAAATTATTTTGACTTACTGTGGATTTTTATTTACCGTAATCTACAACATGGAGAATTACATTTATTTATATCAGTCTCACTGTAAAACAATTAAGTTGTCCTAAAAAACCTTAAGAAATGTGTTGTTTCAACTAATTTTAAATAAGTAGTTTGAACAAGCAGCAGAAGTGCTTCATTCATTCATTCATTTACTTTTAGGCTTAGTCCCTTTAATAATTAGGGGTTGCCACAGCGGAATAAACCCCCAACTTATCCAGCATGTGTTTTACGCAGCGGATGCTCTTCCAGCTGCAACCCAGTACTGGAAAACTCCATACACACTCATTCACACCCACTCATACACTACGGCTTATTATTAATTATTAATTTAGCTTATTCAATTCACCTAAAGCCCATGTCTTTGGAATGTGGAGGAAACCTACGCCAACACGGAGAGAACATGCAAACTCCACACAGAAATGCCAACTGGGGCTCAAACCAGCGACCTTCTTGCTGTGAGGCAACAGCGCTACCCACTGTGCAACCATGTCACCCCTGCAGAAGAGCTTTATAATTGCAATACAGGATTGTTAAAGTAAACAAAGAGATTTAATACAATAAAAAATCTAGATTTGAATGTTTAAGGTGCACTCCACATTAAAGGTGACCTATTATGGAAAATCACTTTTATGTTTAATACACAGTTCTGTGGCAACAGTAAATATAGCCAGCTTCTAACGATAAAAATGTATTCATTCTATTTTTTCATAATCACACTTCTTAAAAAAACAGACATCCACTCTTCCACATGCCATCAGAGGGGGAAAGCCCCACCTAATAGTGATGATTGCTTCCTCATTAGCATAGGAGGTTAGTCTTGTTTTTTAATCTGTCACTATGCTGATACGTAAGCATTTGCAGTCTTATTTGAATTTAAAGTGACAAGTCACCAAAATGGCACAATTACAGTAGGATTACTGTAACCTAAAAGGGGCAGTTTCAAAGAGTTCTACATTACTCTTTGTAGGCTATTTTGAGCTGAAACTTTACATGCACATTCTACGGACATGCAAAAAGTACTGTATCAATTAATTTATTTGTATGACAAGCGTATAATATTGGTTATGTTTATTTCCCCTCAAAGTTGTTTGTTTGAGAATTGTACACTTGTTACACTTTACACTATTGTGATTTACTAAAAATAGTCATGAGTGTTTTTGAGTCACTAATAAACAGAAGATTAGATTAGATTAGATTAGATTAGATTCAACTTTATTGTCATCACACATGTACAAGTACAAGGAAACGAAATGCAGTTTAGGTCTAACCAGGGGTGCAATAGCAGCAAGTGCAGGATACAGGTATAAGTTATAAAAGTGCAGTTATAGAAAAACTATGGTGATATTTACAAATGGATGTACTATGAACATTATATACAGGTTGTGTTAGCTATGAACAGAGATTTACAATAGATGGATAAATGTACAGGTTGCTATTAATAATCAGAAGTGTGCAGATAGATAAACATAATTACAGATGTATATGTACAGTGGGTGTGTACATAATTTGTACAGAACTGACACATTGCAGTTATTTATTTGTGATACTAAACAATTACAGTTTAAAAAGTCTGTCACAGTATTTTAGTATGACTTTCCATTCATACCATGAAAGAATGAGAAGTCTGAGAAGCGTTTAAAGGAACAAAACATCATTCAGAAAGCATCAGACTACTGTATGTTCCTGCCTTTTTCTTGGAGCTGCGTTAAGTGGCCTTTCTGTTTAGCAGACAAGCAGAAATGAACCTTCAGCCGGACGCGGACTTCTTTGCATTAGATGTGCCAGATGTATTTCATAAGTCATTCGCAGCCTGTCTCATAACATTAGATTTTCTCAGGATTTATAGTACAGGCAGCTCTTACAGGGCATTTTCCCTCCTGTCTTGCATTACTAATCATCCTGTAAAACTCACACTGCCGCACCAGAGTGGCGAAGCAAAAATAAACGGTGATCAGTCAGGCGTCTATAAACTTTGGGCACAACGCCCGCTTGCTCATAAGTGCCATGACGGTTCCTGTAACTGAACAATGACAAAAGCAACTCAACTGATGGACGAATAACTAGTTTCATGTAGAATAGAAACCCGTTTTTTTTATATATAAATTTTTTTGTTTTTTTAAATCTTGAAAGATTCTGCAATAAGTGTTGTTTTTTAATTACTTCTGCATTTTTAGAGGAATTTAAATTTTATGTATCAGTTTTCCCAGTACTGTGTTGTGGCTAGAAGGGCATTCATTGCATAAAACATATGCCGAAATAGTTGGTGGTTCATTCTGCTGTGGTGACCCCTGATAAATAAGGGACTAAGCTGAAGGAAAATGAATTTAACGTATGTATCAGTAAAAAAGTGCAAAATTAATATTTTATTCATTTATTTTTCTTGGGTTTAGTCTCTTTATTAATCAGGGGTCGCCAAAGCGGAATGAACCACCAACTTTTCCAGCATATGTTTTACACAGCGGATGCCCTTAGCAACCCAGCACTAGGAAACATCCATACACACACATATGGCCAATTTAGTTTATTCAATTCAGCACATGTCTTTGGACTGTGAGGGAAAGCGGAGCACCCGGAGAAAACCTACGCGAACACGGGGAGAACATGCAAACTCCACACAGAAATGCCAACTGACCCAGCCAGGGCCTGAACCAGCGTCCTTCTTGCTGTAAGGTGACAGTGCTAACCACTGGGCCACCGTGTCGCCTAATATGTTTCAATCACAACTTGATTAAACTGATTATGTAGATGAAAACTAATTTTGATTTTAGTCTTAAAGGGCTAGTTCACCTAAAACTGAAAATTTCCTTATCATTTACTTACCCTAAAATGGTCCAAAACCGTATCCAAAGCTTACAGGATTTTCCTCCTACTATGGATCTTAATTATTACCAACATTATTTAAAATATTTTAGTTTGTGTTCAACTGACAAAATAATCTTATATATTTTCCCAGTTGAACACAAACTGAGATGTTTTAAACAATGTTGGAAACTGGTAATCCCTGAGATCCAAAGTAGGGAGGGGGGGCCCTATATGTAGGTCAACAGCTACTGGTTTCCAACATTCGTCAAAGTATCTTCTACAAAATAAAGAAATTCAAACAGGTTTCGAATAAGTGAAGTGTGAGTAAATGATGAGTTATTGTTCATTTCTAAGTGAACTATCCCTTTAAGTTGTAAGTTGGAACAAAAAAGTATCAAAACTTCACTATTATCCACTATTTGTCTCTTAATATTTGAGTTGATATAACTGATTCTGCTTTTATGTTTATTGTTTTACAATAATGAAATCAAAGAGTAAAAATCAAAAAGCAGCAAAAGAGTCTTTATGCAAATGATTAACAAAGTAAACGCATTCTGAATTTCTTTTGGCCATGCTAAATAAATGTAAAAATTGATTTTTATTTACAATACAGTTATATCATACTATTTTGGATGCTGCGAGTAGAGTTGGTGTTAATTTTTAGTGCATTGATGGATTCATTTACATTTATTATACGTTTATACATTATTTCATTTATACAGTATCTGGATGTTTATATATTACCAAGAACACTTCTTGTATAAACATGAACAAATCTATGCCAGATAGGCATAAATCTATGGCCAACTTTGGGTCAAATATAGACAAACTCAACATTTGGTTAATTTTTTGTAATAAATTTTAAATACATTTTTAATTGGGTTTACTAATATTTTTTAACAAACAAATAAAATTAAGTAAGGTTCAACTTAAAATTTGTTTGTTTAAATTCAGCTCATATAAATTGTTTTCAACCACTTATGCCGAGTTCAGACTGCATGAATTTTAAAGTAGTCATGTCACGGATGTTTTTACACTGCATGACTATCTGAGCTAGTGTTCTGTCTGCGCTGTGTTTGCACTGTAAGTTAGATGTAAGGAGAGTTTATACTGCATGACTTTAAAATAGGAAGTATCACAGACAACTTTGTCCAAACTACGTCTCACAGCCACACAAACGCGAGAAGCATACCTGCCAATACTCCCATTTTTCCGGGAGTCTCCCGTATTTCAGACCCACCTCTCGGTTTGTCATTTCTCCCGGAAAACTCCCGGAATTTCAACCTTCCCCCGGTCCTCAGGTGATTGGTACAATCTGTAACACCACATTCACATGAGGCTTCAGCGTCAACGCTTGACAGAGGGCGTGTTTAAAGTTGGGGCTGACGCGATTGTCATAGCAGCGTCAGCCAATGAAATTAGTAAGCAATCGGCTACTGTCTGATCTAGTGTATTTGTATAAAGCGATCTGATTGGCTGGCGTTCCCGTCGGCATTTGAAAATTTGAGAAAGTCCCAACTTCTGCAGCGATCAACGTCACTAAAGCTGCAGTCACACTAGAGTTTGAGCTTGCAAAATTCTGTTGTACGGCGCTGCGAAAAGGGGCGGTACTAAGCTAGATGATTAGGCATTAAAAAAGCGAGCGATTGCTCCATGTTTTAAATTTTTGTTCAGAGAGGTCATGTTTTGGTCCTGGATTGGTCTCACGCAGTCAAGTGATGCGATTTGGCAGGTCAGAGTTCACCAAGCTTGAACTTTGCACTGCAGCAACCTGCGAAACTTGATGCATGACCTTGCGTTTCCGGTCTGATGCATTCGCGTGCGTATAAATAGAAGTCTATAGGGAGAAAAGTCCAGTGTGACCGCAGCTTAAAGCGGCGCCAACGGATCCACAATGCAGTTCGCCAACGCCTGTCGTCACCCATACAAAGTGAACGGGAAGCGTTGAAGCTGACACCCCTGCCCTGTAAATGGGGCGTAACACCCATCTGATCGCCGACAGACCAGACATCTCTTCCGGTCACTCTGCTCACCCCCCACCCCTCTCCCGGGTTTTCAGAGACAAATGTTGGCAGGTATGGTGAGAAGTGGCATGGAAACAAAGCAAAGTCACGTAATATATATCACGTAATATATCTATCGTTATTAACTACATAATGGAAAAAGAAAGCTTTACTTTTAGAAACTTGTGTTGCTCACCTGGCTTTTGAAGAGAATTAACAATCTCTCCTCAACTTTTTTTTACTTTTCGACCTGATTGTAAAATTGATCAGATGACACATCAAACAGACACAGTGCTCGTGACAATTTTACACTCTTTTTTCC
The DNA here is from genome assembly GCA_903798205.1 of Danio tinwini. Taxonomy (NCBI): domain Eukaryota; kingdom Metazoa; phylum Chordata; class Actinopteri; order Cypriniformes; family Danionidae; genus Danio; species Danio tinwini. The sequence continues at coordinate 3,232,030 of CAIGQZ010000217.1, read as the reverse complement.
TCCATTTCTTGGGTCCAAATCAACTAAAAAATGAGCACTTTTAGCTTCTCCCCCAGCCTCCCGCTGGCTTGCAGATAACCACGCTAGTGAATGCTGCTCTCTCATTGGCTGTAGGTGATCGTGGATGTTATTTTCAGTCAGAACACATTCACACGGCATGATTTGCATCGCCAACAGCTCCAGACATTTAGCACGCCAAATATCTCACGGGCATCGACGACTCATCTGCGATTCTCTCATAACGCGTCCTTGATAGTTCATACTGTGTTATTGTCACTGGCGTGCACAAGCATCGATTTGCCTGTGATTTCAGGCATTTGTCAGCGATTTCTCAAAACCTGTTGACGAGTCAAAATCAGGGTGAAAATCATGCAGTCTGAACTCTGCATTACTGTACCTTAAACAAATGTAGTAAATCCAATTAATCTTTTTTTTTTCAGTCCAACAGTTATGTTTGTATACATTTGACCCAAGGTTATGAAAACCCAGCATTTTTTTTTTGTTATCAGTGACTAATATAGACAGCTGACGGTCATTTTTTTGAACAAAAAATCATCTTGTGTCACATTAAACTCCTCTCTTCTCCACTCTGTAATTATATGTGACCAAAAAAACAAACGGAGAGACAAAAGCAGATCTGTGTCTTTAAACATGGATCACCATCTTCCATTTAAATCCCATATTTCAGGCTCTTCTTGTCTATTTGATTTCCTTTGCATAAGACATGCTTCTCACATGACCAGATAATGGTTTTTGTTTTTTGTTTTTGCTTTGTCCTCTGACAGCTGGGTCAGACAGGTGGAAACCGTCCCTCTCATTGGACCAATTTAGTAGCCTTTGCCTACCTAAAAAACTCTGGAGACAAGGGGTCTAATTGGTTTAAGCTGCAGAGACGACGGAGAACAAGCTCCAGAATGAACTTGAGCCTTTTACCCAAGAGGCCGAAAGACAAGTGGGGGACGTCTGGAAACTTGTAACTCTCAAGTTATTTGACAAGATGTGGAAAGCATGAAGGGGGAAAATCCATTGGTCAATGCAGAAAATCCAAAGACAAGTTGTTAAAATGGCAAAAATCATGTTAAAATATTAAAAATCATGTGTTTATTTTTATAATTTCTTTAAGCAGTTTGGTTAAGCAGGAGTTAAAATCATGAGATAAAATATGCCATTCTATTTTACTTCATTTATTTACATTTTGTCCTTCATTTCTTGCATTCAAGCTAAATCAGAGATTCACTTTATGTCATCTGCAATGGTAGAAAATGTCTTGACATTTATGATAATGTAATAAACTCTATGACTCTTCATAGATAATACTGAAGCATTTGTTTTGAATGAATTAGGTAAACGATTCAATGGTTCACTAATAAAAATAGTTATTTGTTTTATTCTAGAATGACTCAGAGTTTGAATAAACGGACAATGAAAAATTCAAGGCACTTGGTCTGCAACTTTTCCAGCATACGTTTTAGGCAGCGGATGCCCTTACAGCAGCCCAGTACTGAGAAATACTTATACACTCTCCATTCACACATGCATTTATACACTATGGCCAATTTGGTTCCTTCAATTCAATTCTATAGCGCATGTGTTTGGACTGTGGGGGAAACCGGAGCACCCGGAGGGAAGAGAACATACAAACTCCACACAGAAATGCCAATTGGCCCAGCTGGGACTCGAGCCAGTGACCTTCTTGCTGTGAGGTGACAGTGTTAACCACTGAGCCATCAAGCCACTGTTTCCTTTTTTTTTTAAGCAATCATAAAACTACAAAAGCATTATGCATAATTTGGACTTTAAATTTAAAGTGCGTAAAATTGTCTTGACCTTTATGACAAGCTTTTTAAAAAGCCTTTGAAATTTCTAAGTAACACTTAGGCAGTCACTGGTTTTGAATGAATTTGTTGAGTGAATGATACAATGACTCACTAATGCAATAGTTAATTGTTTTGTTCTGTTGGATTTGTTTTTGAAGGAATCATTGATTAATCAACAGGTTGAATGAATGATTCAACTTAGGATATGTTAACATGGCAACAATATATCAAATTGTGGAAAAGGTTTTCCCTTCCGTTTAAATTTTTTTTACATAACATATATCTGCAAAACCAACAAAAATTATGTATTACATTCAGGCCAGTTTTTGACACTGTCACCTTGTAAGTTAATCACAAAGTTTCTTCGGTGGCTTGGTGCGTATTTAGAATTTGCTGTGATGCATATTGGATGTACAGTAATATTAGTGAAGTAAATCAACTCAGCAAACACTTGACTAGAGTTAAGAGTTTTGATGTACTCCTCCACTGTTGTGTATGTCTGTTTGTGCTTGCCTTTAAAATTGACATGCACTGCACATTTACACATACTGTACCTAACACTACGCTTGCACACAATGTCACCATTTTCAAAAAAATCCGATTTTGGGTGTTTAGACAGTAAGGATAATTGTGGCATTTTTAAAAACTTACTCTATGAAAAATGTTTTCAAATGTATGCATTTTCAGTGTTCAAAACACTACTGTCATGTAAATGAACAGGCAAAACACATAAAAGGTTTTTCGGTTGTTGTATAAGTGGAGATTCTATAATAATAAAAAAAACAACTCAAGGTGCATTTCTCCAACAACAACATAATTTGCTGCTTAAATACCAAAATCTGTTCACCAAAAATGTTTGCACTTGGTTTGCACTGTTGTTTGTGAGGCAAAAAATGCAGTTTCACATAATTCATTCATGTTGACCCTACACAAACCAATTAAGTTAACTTAAGACTTTTTACATATTTATGTGGATTGAACATAAAAAAATTAAGTTGTTCTGATGAAATCTCGAGAATTGTGTTGTTTCAACTCATTTTAATTATGTAGTTTGAACAAGCAAAACAATATTTTTTTTGAGTGTAGGTGGTGGGGAGATAACATATATTAACTGAATATTTGTGATCAAAATAACATCAAATTGATGATCAAATGATCATGATATCCAAGGACTGGTTCACTATTTTTCTCTCTGTTTTCTATTATTATTTTGCTTATAAGTGTCAAGAGCTGTAAACTCTCAGAAATAAAGGTATTTGCTATTAATAGCAAAAAGGTACAAATGTGTACCCTTAACATACAAAATTGTAACCCAAAAGTACAAAATGTACCAATATGCACGTGTAAGATACAAAACTGGATCTTTTGAAAAGGTACTACCTAAGTGACAGGTTTGTACCTTTATTTCTGAGAGTTTTCCGTCAATGATTGTGAATGTTTTTTTTACTATACATTAAGGAAAAACTAAATTGTTGAATTATGTTAGTGACAATGATTTTGGGAAACCCACTTCTGGTCTGCAATCTATACATATGATGACACAAAAACTCTATATTGGCTCCAGTTAATAAGTTTCCCTTCACATATCACTGGGGATAGTTATAGAAACAAGACAAATAGTAAGAGACAAATTGTCCATGAGCTGGGCTAATATTTCTCACAGAGGAACAACAGTTTTGATGTCATATTCCTAAACGGAGAAGGAGCCAGAACCACTAATATGTCTTTGATGTGTGGGGTTTTCCATAACCAGACCAGGGGACCGCTAGTGACAGCAGGGCTTCTCATTATTACGCAATTAAGAGGGATTTTTTTCTTTGGCAGTATAACTTTCTCAAATAGTGTGTCTGGAATAATTAGGGCTGTAGTCTTGTCTGGTTTAAGAAAGCCGGACTGTCTGCCAGGAGATGCTTGAAAAAATTATGGAAAACTAGAATTTAATGGAACACTTTAGGGACAGTGACAAGAAGCACAAACAGTTTGTAGGGATAATGTGGCCAAAACCAAAACTCCTTACGAAATTAGAAAGCGGTTACTTTAGCAGACTTGAGTGGCATCAATGTAAATCCGCAGAATCTAAGTACTAAATTCTTTGTTTTTGTTTCAAGTTCTTTGTGTCGTTATTGGCAAGCCTGCTGGCAAAGTCAAAGATCAGAATAGGTCGTGACCTTGAGGTCAAGCCCTCATTAGGCCACCGCTGCTCTGCCATGACTGATTACCTGACAGGCCAATCAGTGAACAGTACAGGTTGATGTATGTATCAGAGCCTGTGGTGTCATGCATAGATGTATGAGCCCAACGCAGACGGCAGCACACCATCAGGACATCAACGCTAGCAGCGGGCGGCTAGACAGATGACTTTAGCACCTACTAGCACACACACATATACACACCACTCTATCCTGCCGAAAAAAGCTGCACTCATTTATTTCTGGCAGCCACAAGAGCGTTCTTCATCCTGGACTTGACGACAGGTCTATACTAAGAATGCACTCTTCATAAGGTCCCCTCAGGAATCTGCTTCTCTGATGTGGTTACAACAGAGAGGAGTTTATTCGTCCTATCAGCAGCTTGACTTCACTTGTACCAACTGTGGATCACAGTGAACAGACGGCGGAAATTTTAAAGGACCTGTGTCCCCTGGCTGTCCTCCATTGCCAGGTTCCAAAGACTTACACAGAAGTCATCAATCTTGTCTTCAGTCTCCATGAAGTCTCCATTCCTGTGCTGTTTTATATGTACCCTTGGTAGAGAAGCGTTTATAATGTAAAACACTTTTAGATTCTTCCTAGTTATACAGTGGATATGGAAAGTATTCCAACCCAGGCTCATTCTGAAAACGTAGTCCTGTGGACGTTTCTGGAGACCGTGAAAAACATCCCGGGAGGTACATATTTTTGTTTTCGCGAATCTGCAAGAGGCTGCTGTGTGCACTTTTTCATAACTCAAATTTCTCTCGCGAGTGCCGTTCGCGCCCGCTGTTCTCGCGTAAACCCACCAGAGGCCACTGTCGTCTGACTGTCTCTCTGACTGAATGAATGACTGACTTGCCGGCCGGCCAATCGACTGACTGACCCATCCTCCTCCTTCCCTAAACCCAACCAATTTTATCGATTGACCCACCCACCCACTTACCTTAACAAAAAGCCATCCAGAAAAAGAAAAGCCCTCATCTGATTTTTACTGCATTTAACTGCATTCTCACGCTGTTGTTCAATCGTTAATTTTATTTTTTGGATTCTGTTTTTGTCTTACCTGATTTCTGGAACTGCTCTTCCCATGACTCAAACCCTGTCATCGTCGTCAACTCCTCTCTGCATCTCAAGTAGGCATGGGCCGGTATAAGATTATGACGGCATGAAAACCTTGGATAAAAAATATCACGATTTCACTGTATCACGGTATAGTGATTACTGCTCTAAAATATATTCTTTTTAAATGTCTGTGTAAAAAACTAAAAGTTTTTTCCCATTTGAACACAATATATTTTAATTTGAGAAACATTAATAATATTTTAGAGCAGTAAACATGTCAGGCTAAATAATGAAAATGAATCATTGACATCAGCTGTCTTCATTAGTTTCAAAAACACAGATTTATTTACAATTTAAAATGGCATCTTTGGATGTCTTTTCTGCTGGAGATGCTGTTGTTAAAAAAATGTAAATAAAAAACAGTCACATACCTTAGGAACGGTATTAGAGAAAAATTTGGCGATATGAAAACTTTGACTTTTCCAAACCGCGGTATACCTTGAAAACGGTTATCGTCCCAAGCCTAATCTCAAGTCTGCCGACGTAACATGACGAGCTAACGGGACAAACTGGTTGCGGCGGAAAAGCCCTCTACACAGAGGTGAGCGATCAGCGCGAAAAAGAACGACGTCATACCGCCCTGTAGCGTTCATTTAAAACAATTAAATGAAGCCATACATACCTCCGGCTACATAATTTGCGGTCTCCAGACACGTCCACGGGACTCTGTTTTCAGAATGAGCCTGTGTTGAAGTATGCAGACCCCCTTACATTATTCACTCTTTGTTATACTGCAGCTATTTGCTAAAAAATTTTTTGTGAATTTGTTTCTCATTAATGTACACACAGCAACCCATATTGACAGACAAAGCTGTGATATCAAGACAATGACCCTAAGCACACAGCTAAAATAACAAAGGAGTGGCTTACAACAAGTCTGTGGCTGTTCTTGAATGGCCCAGGCAGAGCCCTGACTTAAACCCAATTGAGGATCTCTGGAGAGACCTGAAAATGGCTGTCCACCAACGTTTACCATTTAACCTGACAGAGCGGGAGAGGATCTGCAAGGAGAAAAGGCAATGTTTCATGCATCTTTCCCAGAAAGACTCATGGCTGTATTAGATCAAAAGAGTGCTTCTACTGAAAAAGGAAAGGGTCTGAATACTTCAGACAATGTGATACTTCAGTTTTTCTTTTTTAGTAAATCTGCAAAAATGTCAAATATTTGTTTTTATGTCAATATGGGGTGCTGTGTGTACATTAATGAGGAGAAAAATGAACTTAAATGTTCATTTTTTAGCAAATGGCTGCAAAATAACAAAGAGTGAAACATTTAAGGGAGGTCTGAAAACCTTCCGTACCCACTGTATGTTTTAATCTGCCATTCTGTGGTAATTTCTCTTTTCTTCTGTGTCTAAAAGTCAGACAGTGACTGGAGGCAGTGATTGTGCTCAAAGGCACCTCGAAAAACTGATTTTAGACATACTTCTGAGAGTGCATAACCCGTTAAGTATGTAAAACAAAACAGTAAGAGCTTTGACGATAACTAAAGTTAAATATTTGCTTACTACTATACTAACTTCTGGCTCGAAATACCGTCAAAAGTGGAACATTTGGTCAAAACTTACACACAAATTGACACATAAGTGGTGCTTTAAGATGCCTTGTTTATTTTTTTGCTTATATATATATATATATATATATATATATATATATATATATATATA
>CAIGQZ010000217.1:3198753-3218910 GCA_903798205.1 Danio tinwini | reverse complement strand
TCTGTCTGTCTGTCTGTCTGTCTGTCTGTCTGTCTGTCTGTCTGTCTGTCTATAATTTTAATAATAATATATTGATTCATAATTCACTATTAAGAAAACATATTAATATCTAATCCTTTTTTTATTACTTTTCACATTATGTTAAACAGACAGGACACTTTCAATGGGCAATTAGTTCTTGTAAATGGTTATATGTTCATCACATCCCATATTTCCCAAACATTTGGCAACAACCGTTAAAAATTTTACATTCAGCCAATATTCCCCATCCATGCGTCCATGCTGAGATCACCACTGTGAACAACATTGCTGAATGTTGCCAGTGGGCACATCCTCTTTCATTTATTTTCCCCTTCAAGCCCGCCATCCGCTCCTACAGGGTACAAAGCTGCCCCGCTATGAGGAGCGTTTCCGGATCTCAGGTAAAGCCCATTACACGAATGCTGAGTTTGCGGAGACGATGGCGGCTCTTCAGGTAGCCTTCATAGCCTGCGGGTGGCATTGTTAAAGAACAAAGACCAGACAAAGCAAATTCATGAGCCATGTCTATACATCCAGTATATTCAGGAAGGCACTCGTGGAACAGACACAGTTTTAGTTTAAAAGAGGAAGCTGCTGAATGACATTTTTCGTATTAGTAAGTCTGCAATTAACCATCAGGCATCTTCCGTTCAAGTCATTTTTGTGGGCAAGACTGACATTAATAACAGCATGTGGATGCGATTATTGCAAGATTATGAAAAGCATGCCATAGTGTTGCTGTACTAGATACAGCTGAATATCAAAAGAGTTTGTGATGTTTACGCAAAGCAGAATGTGAAATTGGTGTTCAAATTGGACTGACCAACAATGGAGGGAGAAAAAAAAAAGAATGAAAAACATCTGGGATATGTTTGCTGGATGCAAACCCAGTCAGTATTTTGTCTATTTCTTGGCTTCATGAGTGTGATGTGTCTTTTTAATATCACACTGTATCTCGAACAGACGGTGAGCAGCCAGAAATTGTTTGCAGGCCAGATGTGTAGACTAAATGCAGCAGTTTTTTTGTTTTCTCCTGTAAGATTTTGCCTTCATATAAAAGTTATTAACGGTGCTATTATTGTTTTTAAAGGTGCTATAGCTGCTATTCTGAACCAATAATCAAAAACAGAAAGCAGTTGAAGGATGCTGTGTTTAAAACAATTATTTATCTGACTCCAATATAATTAATGTGACTCCATTAAAGCTGTTATCATCATTCATAAAGAAAAAGAATCTCTACGCCTTAAAGGAGACAAAGTTGTTAATTAAGTTACATGTTTAAATATATAGATAGTAGAATGAAACAAACTAACATACACTGTAAAAAAAATCTGTACTTTTATCATCTATTTCCGGCAGCTGGGGTGCTGGAAAAAAAACATAAAATAACCACTGTTAAATTACAGAAATTTAATGTAAAATAACAGAGGTTGAAATACAGAAATTTACCAGTAATTTTAATTTTAGGAAATTTCTGCAATTTAATGTCCGTTATTTTACGGTAAATTTCTGTAATTTAACAGACGATATTTTTAGTTTTTATTCCAGCACCCCAGCTGCCGGAATAAAACCGTAAAATTAATCAATTATTAAATAGATTTTTTTACAACTTAACTGTAACATATGAACTGCCTTGTACCAAAGATAGTGAATCTGCTTTTGTTAGAATATGAGGCAACGCACCAGTGAGTGGGAGAAGAAGAGTAAAAGCTATTCTCCCCGATCAACAGTTACCTTTCCTTATTATACCATGAGCAAAGCATAGTCAAACATGGGTGAAACAACATCCTTGCACTCTCATTCACACACATACATTACAGCCAATTTAGTTTATTTAATTCACCTATACTGCATGTCTTTGGACTGTGTGGGAAACCGGAGCACCCAGAGGAAACCCACGCGAACAGGGGGAGAACATGCAAACTCCACACAGAAATGCCAGCTGACCCAGCTGGGACTCAAACCAGTGACCTTCTTGCTGTAAGGCGACAGTGCTAACCACTGAGCCACCGTGTCACCCTGCTTATTATCAATATCAAATGTAGAAAATCTGTGTGGAAGTCAATCTTCCAATTTCAGATTGTGTACATAAACAAAATCATACTTTTTGTATATAGATTGCAGGATCCCAGATGAGCACATGTAGCGTTTTGATGAACAATACAGCACATGCATCCTTTCCCTCTCCAAACACAGTCAGCTTACATCTGAGGGGAAAAGAAGCGACAGTGTGTGTGTGGTCTTTTATTTCCTCTGTCTTTCACTCTTCACTGTGCTTAACCGATGTTTTACAGCTGATTTTAAATGTTCCATGCATCAAGAGAAAAGAGGATGAGCCTTACAATAAAGGGTTTAGGATGGACCATCTTTCCTTCTCTGTGTTCTTCCTTCTTGTCGGCTCTGGGTCTCATGGGCTTCAGCACAGAAGAGTCTAAAGACAGATGTGAATCATCAATAAAATCACGTCCGTACCCTTAAGTTTAAATCTACTCCAGTTACCAAATTCTGCTCTTCTTTGCCATCAAACCAGCCAAGTGGTCAGAAGCACATTTTCACTATATTTTACAATAAGGTTTCATCAGCTGATGTTTGATTTAGTGTATTTACTATCATGAACTAAGGACGAACAATACTTGGACAGCATTTATTGATCACAGTTGAACACTTTAGAATATATTATTAAGTTCCAATTTCATGTCTGTTAACATTAGTTAATGCACTTTTTTCATTAACTAACATTAGCAAAGATTAATTAACACTTTAATAATTCTTTAAAAGTTTGTATTGTTCATATGCATCTCTTGTTCATTAGTAAATACATTAAATAACTAATACAACCTTATTTTAAATACTTTTTGGGAATATGAATCTTACTTCCCAGGGCAATTTATATCGAAGTTGATATTTAACCGCACCATATTTGTGTTTCGTAACATCTAGTTTTTATGAGGTGAGTTGTTAGCCCAACGCTCAACCCCCAATCTAAAGTACCAGGACATGCACACACATACACTACGGACAATTTAGCTCACCCAATTCACCTTCAGCACATGTCTTTGGACTGTGGGGGAAATGGGAGCACCCGAAGGAAACCCACGCAAACAAGGGGAAAACAGTCAAACCCCAGACAGAAATGCCAATTGACTCAGCTGGGGCTCAAACCAGTGACCCTCTTGCTGTGAGGTGACAGGGCTTTTTAAAATAATAAATTCATTATACATATATTTTCTACATATTCTAGAAATCAGCATATACATAAACATACTGTTATGATCGCCAGTAGTCTTGCCATTGCAGATCGCTGGAGAACACAGCCCATTATTCACTTGGACTACATCTCCCATCACGCCCTACAGTCACACACCAGTTTCAGTTCACCTTCTGATTACACACACTATCAAGTTGACTATCAAGACTGATTACACACACACATCATATAAACTCTTCATTCGCTCAAGTACATTGCTCAGTCTTAAGTCTGGTTCAATGTAATGATCAAAACTCAGTGTTTCTTTTTTTTTTGCCTTGCCTTGTCTGTTCTGTTTTGCCTTGTTTCATTACACATATGTCATGCATGTTAAATATTAATTATCTATAACTAAAAACATTGAATCGAGTATATTACAATAAATAAACACACTCAACGGCCACTTTATAAGGTACACCTTACTAGTACCGGGTTGGACCTCCCATTGAATCTCCCATTCCACTACATCCCAAAGGTGCTCTATTGGATTGTGATATGGTGATTGTGGAGGCCATTTGAGCTCAGTGAACTCACTGTCATGTTCAAGAAACCATTGCACCACCACCAACAGCCTGAACTGTTGCTACAAGGCAGGATGGATCCATGCTTTCATGTTGTTGATGCCAAATTTTGACCCTACCATCCGAATGTCACAGCAGAAATCAAGACGAAATCAGACCAGGCAACGTTTTCCCAATCCTTGGTGAGCCTGTTCGAATTGTAGTCTCAGTTTCCTGTTCTTAGCTGACAGTAGTGGCACCCGGTGTGGTCTTCTACTGCTGTAGCTCATCAGCCTCAAGGTTGGACGTGTTATGCTTTCAGAGATGTTCTTCTGCATATCTTGATTGTAACGAGTGGTTATTTAAGTTACTGTTGGCTTTCTATCAGCTCGAACCAGTCTGGCCATTCTCCTCTGACCTCTGGCATCAACAAAGCATATGCGCCCACAGAACTGGCGCTCACTGGATATTTTCTCTTTTTCAGAGCATTCTCTAAATCCTAGAGAAGGTTGTGCATGAATATTCCAATACATAACCAGTTTCTGAAATACTCAGACCAGCCCGTCTGGCACCAACAACCATGCCACAATCAGAGTCACTTAAAATCACCTTTCTTCTGATTCTGATGCTCGGTTTGAACTGCAGCAGATTGTCTTGACCATGTCACCTTGTTGCTGCAATGTGATTGGTTGATTAGAAATTTGTGTTAATGAACAGTTGGACAGTACCTAATAAAGTGGCCAGTGAGTGTAAATCACTCTAAAAAATGCTTAGTTTTTTTTTATTCCAATGTTGGGTAAGCCAGCCACTGGGTTAAAAAAGTAATTCAAATTGAATTGAAAAACTTAATGTTGGGTTTGTCCATATTTCACCTAATGCTAGGTTAAACATCCCAGCATTTTTTAAATGTATATAATTTAAATTTCAGACATATATTATTAGCATTTTTTTAGATAATGACAGTATGAGATGTTCTAGTTAAGCAAAATGCATGTCACTCCTAAACTGTGTAAACTAAAGCAACTTTTACGGCCAGTTCTGATATGAGTGATTTATTAGTTCATCTTTTATCACCTTCACGCAGATCCCTGACAGATGCAGAGGTGACCTCTGTAGAGTTGAACCCACCAGAGACGCAATGAAGTCTGTACTTTTCTCCACAGTAAACATAAAAACATTCCCTACATTTCCAAAAGCCCATAAACCTGGGTGTTCTTTGGGCAGCTCGTGATTTTGTTGAGAATCGACTGACATGTTTTTATGTTTTTAGGCCCAATAGCTCAAGTGTAACACTCTTGGCTACTTCCTTGGCTTGTCACTTGGAACGCGTTAAAATCTGAATGTGAAAAAGAACATGGAGTACAACAATGGCAATAACTGTTGAACAACGACTGAGACAATGACTAAATCGAGACTGGACCGAGCTGTTAGCGAGCATGAGATGAAAGCTTATTTGGATTGGCGTGGGTGTCCATAAAACTGCTTTTTATTCCCTTTATTCCTCATCAGTGCGGTAATGAAAGGCACAGATCATGTGGCTCTGGTCAAACTCACTGTGAGTGATTGAATGCTTCAGCTATTCTTCATTGAGTTTTCCTTTAAGTCTGTAAGGCTCTTACATCAATATACATGAGTGGTTCTGCATCTCCTTAGTCTCGGTCGCAGACGTTACATTCGCAGGCCACCCACCGTCCTCTCACTGACCGCTTGATGGATCCTGCACACAACAGTGGAAAGGCATTTTTAGGAATCACAAGATCCAGACCACGTGTATTAATATTAGAGATCATGTGCGTTATACAGAATTCAGCTGAGAATGGCTTTACATGCTTAATTTGAGGCAACTTTTTGGTACCAGCTCAAATTGTCAAGTAATTCGAGATAAATATATGAGCAATATCACACGAGTAGCAGTGCGACATGGTTGTATATCAGTGCTGATATCTGATTGTCAGAGATGTATAAAGTACTAGAGACCCAGACTTAAGTAAAAGACAAGTGCTCTATCAAAAAAGTGACTTGGGTAGAAGTTGAAGTGCTCTTTAAGCACAATAATTAAGTAGAAGTTCTAAAGTATTCAACATTTTTGTACTTAAGTATTGCAAGTAAATTTAAAAATTTACTACTCAAGTACTGAAAGTAAAAGTACAAGTATTGCGTTATGTAGTTACTTTTTAAAAAGCAGTCAAAAGACATTGTTTTGTTTATTTTAAATATCTTTTTTGGGGCACAGGATTAAGCAGAACAAAAAGAACCATGGTTTACGATTTATAATATAAACAAATAAATATATATATATATATATATATATGATGGGTCAAAAACATCATTCAGCGTGACAGCCTTTACGATAGACAGTTAACGTTATGTGAACATTGCAGCATGATATGATCTGCGGGTAGCTAACGGTAGTTAACTTATCTAGCTCTTATGGATAGCTTAAACTGCTGTTTTGTGTATTATGTTATCTTTAACTTGACATGTTTCTTCAAATCCGACGATAGAGTATGCACTTCATTCTATATGAACTGTCTTTCACTCCGACAAATGCAAACATTGGTTCCAAATAGGGTCACAGGTGGTCTTTTTCCTCATCGCCATGTTGAAAGTGAAGGAGTTGAAGGTGGAATTTCTGGGTTTTCCATGTCTAAAACAAACTAAAGTGCTCTCAATGCAGGCAGGCATTTCTTCTTTCTTTCTGCCAACACAACACACATTCCTGATATGCGAGTTCCATCTCACACTCAATTCACTACAATTATATGGTATAAATACAGCACTGCAACACACAAAAGAGAGAGATCGACTTAGAGTATCACTTACCAATATAATAATGATTTAATCAGCTGTAAATGCAGTCAGCTGTAAATGCAGTCTTCTTTGATTGTCTGATCAATGAATGATTGATTTGTAACATTTTTATAATTGTAACGAGTAACTATGCAACAAATAAAAACTCTACTGGAGTAAAAGTAGTAAGCTCATCGAAAATATGTACTGAAGTAAAAGTAGTACAATACTCCAGTAGAGTACAGATACAACCTTTTAGTACTTAAGTACAGTAGCAAAGTAGTTCTACTTTGTTACTATACATCTCTGCCGATTAAGTGTGACGTCACGGGAAGGGGATTCTAGGGTTAAGTGCTTTATGAAACTGAATGAGGAGACTCATCAAATGCTAATAATAAGTTTACAAAGCGATGTAATACTTTCGAAAATCACAATCACAATATAAATGTCCATGCTTAGTATCTGACGGCCAGAAAGTGATACATTTTTTATAAACTGTAAAAATGTTGGTATTTGTGAGGCAGCATGCCCAGTGATTGTTGGGTACTTTATGACTTAATATAAAATTCACTTTAATGTGTGATATGAATAAAAAGTGATCAAAAACTAATATTTTGTCAATTCAAATGAGTGGCGGCTTGGACCCGGAAACAGTATTACATACGTCACCAACACGTCACCACTTAACAAGCGGATACAGCCATATCGCACTGCTACGACTGTGATTTTGCATTTATACAACAGTTTTACTGCATAATCATGTATATAAAAACAAAAATGAAACACAGAGAGTCTAAAAACTCTTTTGTATTAGGAATTACTTTCTTCTTTCTTTCTTTCACATCTGCAGCTGATGTCAGAACGGCAGAAACCGTTACTAATTCACCAACGTCACTTTAGAGCTAGTATTTAAATGATTCTCAAGCGTAATGTATAAAGTGATGACAAAACAGCTGATTTTGCTGACATTTTAAGATTATAAGGTTGAATATCTCCTTACAGTATTACAGTCTATTACAGCCTACAGTGCTTCTCTGTTGCAATCGGGATATCACAATAATTAACCCAGAAAAAAGCAGCGCAATCACTACCAGATTGCTGTAAGGAACAAAGATGAGGTAAAACACTAAACACATGCCGGCATTTCTTCTTTCTTTCTGCCAACACAACACACATTCCTGATATGCGAGTTCCATCTCACACTCAATTCACTACAATTATATGGTATAAATACAGCACTGCAACACACAAAAGAGAGAGATCGACTTAGAGTATCACTTACCAATATAATAATGATTTAATCAGCTGTGGTTAGAAGTTTCGCTGTTTTAATCTACTTAGGGCTTATTATGCGGTCCTGTCGCCATCTTGTGGATAGACAATGTCAACCATCTTGTGTCTGCTCAATGACAGGCTAATGGCCGCCGACGCGATGTCTCTCAGAAATTATAAATATTTAAAATTAGGCACTATCCTTATAAATAAACTGCATAGTTGCAATCTAAACAGCTTCATTCTAGACAAAAAGCCTCAAAGTCATTATGTTGCCCAACAGCAGGAATATTTGTCAAACTGTAGAGTGTCCTCTGCTTGTTGCTGTATGTGGGCGGAGTAATACACAAAGGCGAAGAGTGAAGAGGCGGTACAAGTGCTGTTACTGGCAGAATATTGCATGGCTATCAACCAATCAGATTCAAGAACCAGACAGAACTGTTGTGTAAATTTATATATGACAAAAAATATTTTATGTCTGCATGTATTTGTTGGATGTGATGCAGCAGTCGTTACAAGTCGCATAGCACTGATTAATGAGGGGTCTCAGACTCAAATTGGCTAGGGGCCATTGCAGTGACTGGGAACTCATATTTTGCTGTCTTATGGCAGTGTATTTGACACAAACTCAACAATTCTTCCACATAGTATGCAGTGAAATCTAGCTTGAATGGCTGGCAGTTTGAGACCCTTGGATTAATGTAAATGCTGTCATTTTGCAATCAATTTTTATTGATGTTCTGAAAACCGACAGGTGACAGGTGAATTGTTTTTCATGTAAAGACAGAATACCAGAATATGATGAACCATTTTCTTGACTGCGCTATTAAAGAACCAGTAAGTTGACACAAATTTTCCCTGGATTCCAATTGAGCACCTTTTTAAAACTTTTAAAGATCCTGACAAGCAATTTTAATCCACTAAACCACTGAATGGTTTATCTGAACAAATATAGATAGTAGCATGGCACATAATATCAATGTTATGACTACACAGATCACCTGTCAATTGAAAACACAGTAAAGGGTGATTCTGGATGTAAATTTTATTGAAAGCTAAGATTAATTAAGTTAAGCTGACATCATTTTAGAATTTTTAAATCTTGCAAAGATTTTTTTCTTGTTCAAAATCTTACCATAGAAAATAGTTAATTATACATATAATAACATTTTTGGAAAAGAACACAACATTTCCCACAATGCACAGCCCCAGAGTAGAACAGTGAGTTTCCTGAACTTAAATGCTTTTAATTGATTTTTAAAGATAAATCAAATAAAATAAAAAAATTAAGCAAAAACATATACTTTGAGCTGTATTGTTGAATGATGCATATGTTCATTCCATCCTTTCACACCAAAATAATCACGTTTAACAACAGAATTTAGGATGAAAACTAAATTACCCATGATGCTGTACAAAAAATCCCACAATCAGAGATCTGCAGCAAGATAGAGCTGTATGAAAGTACACCAAAAATAATTTAGCTGCACCCATTGGCCAGTATTTTGTCATATTTTTCCAAAAATTATCCCTGTTGGATTGGTTTACGTCTTATTAATCCTTTTTTGAAAATGTGGGGATCATATATTTACTATTGACTACCACTTTTGTAAAATTACTAGCAGTAAATTATTGTAAATACTTATTAGCATTTAGAAACATAATTGGTGTAGAATTAAATTTCATGTATGGGATTTGATTAAAGAATGTAGAATATACTCATGCAGACATTAATACTGAATTTATAAGTACTAATAAATAGCCTTATTGCTAATAAGCAACTAGTTAAAAGACAAAATTGGTCAAACATAAAAGTTTACAAAATAATTAGGGGGGAAATTAATAAATAAAAAAGCTTCTGAAGCTTCATGCATTGAAAAGTAGCTTATTCTTCAATTCGGAACCAATCATTATACTAAATTTAATTTCTCCAATTGCTACATTTGTTTTACCCATCTTGATTAGATTACCAGTGCTGAAACGATCCACTACTCCTCTGCCCAGGACCATCACCATCCACGTTTGACTGCTTTACCCGAAGATATTACAGCTGCCGTCCTCTACAAGTAGAGCGTCTGAAGGGACTTCTCAGGATGTGGACTAACAGCTCTAGCCTGTTTGAAGCGGGTGATAAAAGAAGAGAGGTTAAACGTGCAGGAAAGTCATTCTCATCCGAGTCATTAAAATTTCCAATAGAGAGAGAGTAGATCCAAAGAGACCATTCACTTAGCCCTAGAGCGACATTATATGAGGGCTTGGGTCCAGAGACTGTCAGGGGGTGAAGATGTGTAAGTGATCTTTCCACTTGTGTGATGAGGAAGAGATGAGCTGCTCTACAGAGGACTGATGCAGATGCAGCCAAACCAGCTATACGATTGATTTGAGCCGGACAGCTGCTGATCGTAATGTGGAATCTCTGGAAGGACTCTTGCTAAGTGAACTGAATTGATCGCAAACATTATAGAGCATTCTCAGGACTATGAAAGCCTGTTTCCATCATGGAATGAAAACAAATTATAATTGTGACCTTTCATCTGATAATTCTGAGAAAATAATGGCTCATTTCTAGGTTCAGTACAGTATGATTTGGTACGGGTCACCCTGATCAGGCTTGAGATTCCACTGTCAATATACTGTTAGGCGTTGTGTGTGCCAGTAAGTTCCAATCAACGTATTTCAAGACATCAACCTTATCATGGTCACACTTTATTTTGATGGTCCGTTTGTTGAATTAAGTTACATTGCATCAACATACCAACTAATTATCATTAGATTATAAGTAAACTGTTAGGTTGGGGTTAGGGTTGAGGTAAGGTTATAGGGTTAGTGTAAGTTGACATGTACTTGCAAAGTTTCTTATAGTCAGTTAAATGTGTGTTAAAGGAGCAGTATCAACAGATATTAAGCAGACAGTCTGCTAATACTCAAATGGACCATCAAAATAAAGTTACCTTTATTTTAAATGTAGAGCTGTGTGGCTGTTTGTCACAGGAGGACAACAAGTTTTTGTTTTTTTTAGCATGGTTCATTATTGCGAGCCGTCATTGTATTATTACTGTGTTATGTTTCGGCTATTCATTAAAAAAACAAAAACAAAAAAAAAAAACAGGTAGATTTGTATCCAGGTCTATTGGCTCATTTCCACTGACAGTACGGTACGGTATGGGTCGGCTGGGGTCACCTTCATCAGGCTTGCGTTTCCACTGCTAAAAGGGTACCAAAGGGTACTAAAAAAGGGTACTAAAAGGGTACTAAAAGGGTATCTTTTGGTAGGTGTGGTGTACGACAAAGTTTCAGTCAACGTCATTTTCGCTCGAGAAAATGTCTAAAGTAAAGCTGTACGGGTCTCTCACATATCATATGAGAAGCACTTCTCACAAAACAGATGCTTTACACACATAAATACTTCTTTATAAATGTTTATTACTAACTTTTCTATGAACATGAGTTGATTATAACTGCAGATCAATGACAGTGCGAAATAGCCTACTGTAATGTCTGCAATTATATAAAATAAATAAATAAATGCAGCATATATGAACACATACAGACCCTTACAGTCTCTGATATGTTACCACTTACAGAAAAACTACACACAGCAGACATGTAGTACTTATTTAGGTTCAAAATCAGGAAATAGAGCCCACAGTCAGTGCAAACCTCTCATGATTAAATGTGTCTGTAATCTTCAGCAGTACGTGTAGCCTCTTGTTAGAAAGAAATTCCATCATTCCAATAGTTAAACATGGCAGTTTGTTCACGTTTGCTGAAAATTAATGTGCTCCTTTTTTTCCAGCTTTGTCAGTTTGTCAGTTTCTGACAGGATCAGGTTTCAAAAGCACGTCAATAATCAAGCGCACGTTATTATCATCAGCTCAAGAAGTTTGTTATTTCAAATAAAGAACCGCAACGAGCACAAGCAAAAAAGCAAAACCGCTCACGCTTCAGACTGGCTCATAAAAAACTACAGGGCACAGGGTAAAATTTGCTCTTTTTTTGGCTTTGTGGCTGTTCATCAAGAAGACGACAAGGTTCATTTGAGCCCAGATCGAACAGGGCTCAATATTATATGTTATTATATGTATATATAGTCTCTCGGCTGTGTATGAAAACATGGTGGCTCCTTTGTTTTCATTCTGGCTTGTTGCGTGAGCTCGTGACGTATCTCTGTAAACCAATAGCGTTCAGCTGCGTGTCTAGCTCCACCTTTGGGACCCTTTTGGTACCCTTTCTTGTGTTTGGTACTCTTTCGAAAGGGTGCTGAAAAAGAGTTACGGTACGGTTCGGTTCGGTACGCCTTTTGACAGTGGAAACGGTCATAAAAGCATACCGACCCGTACCGTACCAGTCAGTTGAAACAAGCCATATATTTCTGAAGATTACGAAATTTGTGCCCTGCATTTCAGTAGTAAAACGAATGCTATGCCACCAACAGTTTCTGTTCCTTTCTACACTACCGCAGACCGATTACCTTCGTCTGGATAGGTTTTCCGGTGTTACCAGTTTGCCCAGTAGCTCGCCACATATACGCTGATAGACTTTGGATGTGGATTGGAATGGACCATGAAAGAGTTCGAGTCCGATAAAGAAAGATTCCAGAAACCAGGTAAAACAAAAGCAAAAAGTGGTAAAAATCACATGGCTGTGACAGAATTTCTTTTCTTGATTGCTTTTGAAATTGAATGCGTTTAGGAAAGAGGGTGGCGTGGGTGAGTCGGTCAAAATACATATTGCAGCCTATAGTAGATCTACGTGAGAAGAGGATGCGCAAATGGCATGTACATGAGAAATTTTAGATCATCAAAAATGCACACAGCGGCCTCTGGTGGTATTTCTGAACAACCTAACTGCAAGCAGACATAGCTCTGGGTATGTATTTCGCTTGACTTGGGACTTGGGAACATATCCACAATAAGCCTGGGTTGAAAAAAAGGCGCTTTCTGTATTGTCCCTTATCTTGTTGCACACGTAAGTGACAATTCTCTGTAAACCAATAGTGTTCAGCAGCGAGTCTCCATCCGTTTGGTACCATGTTGTGCTAGGTATGAAAGGTTTCCAAAAAAGTGATGGGGTACAGTTCACTATTTTGGTACTTCTGACAGTGGAAATGGAAATAAATGCACAATGGACTGTAGAGTTATACTGCTCATTGGAATCGAGACATAAGTTATGCTCTAAAACAGGGATTTCAAAAACTTTCATCCCACACTGTAAAAAATGCTGGGTTCCACAAAATTCCATCACGTTGTCCCAACACAAATCAATTAAGTTAACCTAATTGTTTTTACATATTTAGGTGGATTGAACATAAAACTATTAGGTTGTCCCAAAAAACTCAATAATTGTGTTGATTTAGCTCATTTTAAATAAGCAGACAGCAAAAATATTTTTTTGAGTGCACAAGTCTCAAAATAACAATGCTAGTGACTCACATAAAAATATAACATCTATATAACAATATAAAATATACCAATGTTGCAACAGTGCACACACACCAATAGGCCTATATAAACACAAGCATATTGACAACACAAAAAAAATAACAATTTAACAACTATATAACTTTTTATTAGTAATTAATTAGTTTGTTTAATTTCAACATTATCCTAATGAGATGTGTGAACACAATGTTTGGAACACGGCAAGTCCATTCTTGGTTTAATTTTTGAGATCGCCACTTGGAGATCATCCTTTAAGCTCAGCCGTGACCTTTATTTGTTTTTAATGGACATAAATGCCAAAAAGGTGTTGGAAAGTTTAACATGGTGCTGTAAACTCAATGTACAGCTACAGACCATTTTGAGGGATGTAAACAAAAACAATGTTCCCAACGTATTTCCTGTTTTACATTTTTAATTTCTAGAGCATCCGAGAATCCAAAAAGAGCCACATGTTGCTGAATGATGTTATGATAGCTGTTTTAGCATTAAGTTATGGTTGAATTGCCTCTTGTTACAGTTATGAAATAGTTTGATAACAAGGAGGAAATGTTCATGGGCCAATGACATGACCACGTTGAAATGGTCTATTGTTGTTTCATTACTTTAATCTCCCCAGGGGTCGCAATCCAAAAAAATTTAAATGCTGATGGGTTTTGTTTTTATGTTGTTGTATTTTTTTCATGTAACTATTAACTACTATTGTTATCTTTTGGTAATAATAGATAAAATATGGTAATTGTAATAGTTTAATAATTTTGGGGGGGATTTTTGGAAATCTCCAAATGACCCCCCACTAACAGAAAAGCTATTATAAACTGTATTTGCAAAATATTCTTATAGTATTCTAAAGCCTTGTGTGTAAGGAGAAAAAAAGCATAATGTTATATTGCTGTACGTTTCTTTGCTTGCTGGTCATCATAATACTGATTCCATTAGACTGGAATTATAATTTTCTGTCTAATGAAGCCGATAAGTTTTTCTCTTTTTTTCCCCCGTGTGGTATAACACAGAGAACAAAGTCGTTCTCCAGAAGCATCTGGACGTTTGGAGGGGAGACGAGGGGACGTTGAGATATCTGCTGAAGTGATGGCTTTTTTTTTTTTCGCGAGCAAAAAGATCACAGCTCATTTGTCAGCCCTGTATTCCTGTGACAACGCATGAAAGGAAAATGGAGATCTGTTATTCCGTTCTGACATGCCAAACGTCATGATATATTGTTGCATGATAAAATCCCTGTACAGATCTCACTTCAGAGTTGTGTCTACTGAAAATCTTCCTAAAAATCCATATAAAACAGCAAATGCTACAGTCAATTTAGATAATCGGGTTTATTTATCTGCTGCTTTCCAAGAAATATCACCACTGCCGTCTTTTATTCAGAAGGGATGCTTTAAACTGATCAAAAGAGACAGTAAAGACTTTTTCATTCTTATATATATATTATTTAAAAAAAATGCCTTTTTCGTAACCTCATATTCATAATTTCATAATAATAATTGTTTTAAAGCATCAAATCAGTATATTGAAATGAATTCTGAAGAGTTTTGTGACCCTGAATAGAGCAATGATGCAGAAAAAAATATTTTGAAATATATTAAAATATGAAAGATATTTTACTGTAGATATTATACTGTAGATATTTAAAACTGTAATATTATGTCAGGGTGGACTGCAGTTTTATGCTATATAATTTCTAACAAATCAAATTTTGCATTCTTAAAAATGATTCAGAAAACTGAGACAATCCCACAGACTTTCACTGAAGGGGAACAAAGCTTCAATCAGAGCAGTTACATATACATACATTCATTTCTAAATCTTTAGACCTTGATTTACTAAGCTAGCTAGCTATCACTAGCAAATAGAAACTATAACATTTTAACAACATATTTCATACTAGCAACCTGCTTAACATGCTAGAAAAATGCTTAATATGCAACACGCTAGAAACATGAATGATAACTGGATAATATCATGGATGATCATATCATGATAACACTGCTAATTCATGCTAGAAACATGCTACTTCATGCTAAAAACATGCTTAACATGCTGGAAAAATGCTACAAACATGAATGATAATTAGATGATGTCATGGATGATAATTTATGATAACACGGTACTAATTCATGCTAAAACATGCTATTTCATGCTAACAACATATGATTAACATGCTTAAGACATACATGATAATTGGATATCATGGATGATAATTCATCATAACACTGTGCTAATTCATGCTAGAACTATGCTACTCCATGCTAACAACATGCTTAACATGTTAGAAACAAGCTAGAAACTTGAATAATAATTGGATGATATCAATAATGATAATTAATCATAACATTGTGCTAAACCATGCTAAAAACATGGTACTTGATGCTAACAACATGCTTAACATGCTAGAAACATAAAATATAATTGGATGATATCAAGAATGATAATTCATAATAACATTGTGCTAATTCATGCTAAAAACATGCTAACAACATGCTTAACATGCTAGAAACAAGTTAGAAACATTTAACGTGCTATACTATAAACATGCAAATTCATGCTAGCAACAAGTTGTACCCAGGCAACTTATACTAATAATATGCTAACCATTTGAGAAACATGATAGTAATGTGGTAATAAATGCGAATGTTCACGACATCTTGCTAACAAAACATTAATTCATGCCAAAAGAATGCAAAACCTCTTGCTAGAAACATGCCACAACATATTAATTCCTTCTAAAGACATGCTAGGAACACTTGCTAATTCATACATGAAACATGTTTGCAACATGCTATTTCATGCTATCTCCAGTACATCTTAACTAATTACATGTCAATTCATGCTAGCCTCATTCTAATAGATGCTAAAAACATGCTAACATAGTAGAAACGTTGTCATTCATGCAGCTTTTCAAGCCAACATCAAATTTTGCCAACCTTGCCTAGAATAACTAAATTCAGACTTTTGTCTGATATTGGGTCAAACATTTCACATCCAAAAACTGTTGAAAGATTTAAGTATGCTGCGTGTTTGCTTGTGTGAGCATGCATATGGCTGTTAATATAATGGAATAAACATTCAACTTCAATCCACAATCCATCACTCCCAGTTTATTTCTAGACAACTCTGGAAGAAGACGCAGGGGTCTGTGAATGACATTACACTCCAAACAGGAAGTGGATGGAATGATGATGACTTTTAAGAGAATTGGACGTGTTAAAACATCTGGCTTTCTTACTACCTCTCTCAGGAATATAACCAGCCCGCTCTGCCGCATGTTGACAGTTTATTGAAGATTGCCTTCCATAGACTATAACTGTTGTGTGTACATTGGTTATATACCTATTATAGCGATGCATTTTGGGATTAAATGAGCACAGACTATACTGTCTACTAGAATTTCAGACACAGCTAAAATCAGTGCCCTATTTAGGGTGCTGATGATTATGGACACAGCCATGGTGTTTATTTACAATGTGACATCGACACCGACTGGACTGACATGCAGAAAAACTATTTGTTTTTTATTATTATTATCTTTTTGACAGCTTTATCGTCTCTACGAAAGACTTTTCAGAAATTATAGAAACCTTTCCATTTTTTTTCTACACTGATGCTGTGTAAACATGGTAATTCACAGTGTTACTTGCTTTGTACAGTATTTGCAACTTGTGAAATAGCACCTCGCATTTTATCACATCAACGTGTTTACCTAAGTTGTGCAATAAACATGTTAGCAACATACTAAATTATGTTAACAACATGTTTAATCATGCTAAAACATACTAGCTGTTGTGATCTCTAGCAGTGTGTTCTCTGCTGGAGATTACTTCCTGTAGTTTGTTGTAATCATCAGCAGTGTATTTTCTATTGGAAATCACTTCCTACTGAACTACATATCCCAGAAGTCTTTGCCCCAATCACTCCTGCCACAGCTGACAATCATCATTGATTACTTGGACTATTTATACCCCTCTGTTTCTCATACAAGTTGCTGAGTCTTGTAAACTGTATAGCACATATCATTGTGGTTTCCTTTGCCTTGTCTTGCCGTGTTCGAACCTAGCCTTGTTTTATTGTTTATCCCTGTCTGCTGCCTGCCGTCTGACCTCTCGCCTGTTACTTTGACTACGATTCTGGATTGCCTGTATACATCTGTTTGCTTCTGTGTTGACTGTTGCTAGCCTGACCATTCCATTTAATAAACCCTGCGTTTGGATCTGCATTCCCTGTTGTCAGCATCCACTTCACTGCTACATGCTAATTCATACTGGAAACATTTTAGCAACATGCTGTTATGCTAGCTACAGTACATCTTAATCAGTACTACAACACCTGCTAAATTGACTTTATTTTAAAAACATTGTCTATAATGCTATGAGCAACATTTTATTTTGTATTTAGCATCTAGCATTGTATGACTTCACAACTTAAAATTCGTACCATTTCTATTTTTCCATTAATTACTTTAAACAACAACAAAAAAACTTCAAAAATTGCTGTTCATTTGCTTACTTCTGCTATCAAACATACAAATTCATAACAACATGTTAACAATTTGTTAATGTGAATGCTAATGTTTTATATGCACATTTATGCAAAAATATGTTAACAGCATGCTAAATGATGCTAGTAGGATGTTTAATTATACTAAAAACATACTAGCAGCATGCTAATTCATACTAGAAACATGTTAGCAACATGTTATGTTATTCTAGCCACATCTTGATCAATACTACAACACCTGCTAAAATGGCATTATTTTAAAAACATATAGCATAAGCTACATGCTAATTAATGTAACACTTCTTGACACACTTGTTTTTGTGAAATAACTAGCACCTAGCATTTTATCACTTTCCTTTAATTTCTTTAAAGGGATTGTTTGCAAAAATAAAAAAACAACCAAAATAATTGCTGTTCATCTGCTTTCTCATGTCAGCAAATATGCTAAACATACAAATTAAACATGCTAACAATTTGTTAATTCATGATAGCATGTGTTGACTTATACTAGCAACATGCTAATATGTGTTACACTATGCTAATTTATGCAACAAACACATTAGCAACATGTTAAATTATGCTAACCTTGCTGAAAAAAAAACAGCTTAAACCAGCCTAAGCTGATTGGCTGGTTTTAGCTGGTCGGCCAGCCTGGTTTAAGCTGGAGATAGCTGGTTTTGGCTGGTCAAGCTGGTTTAAGCTGGGCAACTCCCAGCCTCGACCAGCTAAGACCAGCCTGGAAATGGCCAAAACCCCTCTAAAACCAAGCTGGTCGACCAGCTAAAACCAGCCAACCAGCTTAGGCTGGTTTAAGCTGGATTTTTCAGCAGGGAAATAATTAGCTCCTAGCATTTTATGACTACTAGAAACCTGCTAGCATCATTTTTAAGTATGTTCGTGTGCTAAGAGGATTTTTGAATTAGTTGGACATGTTAAAACATCTTTTTATTATCTCTCTCAGTAACATTAGCAGCCCGCTCTGCCTTCTGCATGTCCATAAAGACGCGTGCAGTTGGAATCCATCTCCCTCAATCCATTGAAATAAACACTGAATTAGAAAGTTCTGCCAAAACTGCCATTGGGGAAAATGAGATGTCATAATTCACGTGAATTTATAACAAAGCCATGTCAGGCGTGAATGAATGATGCCGAATTTATTCATACACATCGTTTGTGGATTAGTGACTGGTCTTAATTGAAACCATCTCATCGCGTGTTCGGTACAGTGATGCGTTCCAGTCCAGTGTTCAGTGAAATATGAAGAGCACTGGCACTTTCAAAGAGGGAATTATGGGTCTTTATTTTTCCTTCAGGAACCTGGTTGGTAGGTTTTGCGGTATGAGGCAAAGCAGGAGAGTTTTGATGGAGATTGAGCCTGCTGGTTTTGCACCTCTTTTGTAATTTAAAGCTACAGTATCCTCTGTTTGGGCTTAAAGAGTGTAGGTTAATGCTGTTTTATCATTCATTAGAGCGCTTTAACAGTCTTCAGAGACTTTGTTCCTGATAAAAAATTAATAAATAAAATGGATAAAAAATTGTAATTGTAATGTAAATGTAATTGAATGTATTATTCTAGAAAGCGCTGTCGTTTCACAGTAAGAAAGTCGCTGGTTCGAATCCCGGCTGGGCCAGTTGGCATTTATGTGTGGAGTTTGCATGTTCTCCTCGTGTTGGTGTGAGTTTCCTCCGGGTGATCTGGTTTTCCGTACCTTGGTACCTTGAATGAACCAAATTGGCCATAGTGTATGAGTTTGTGTGAATGTGAGAGTGTATGGGTGTTTCCCAGTACTGGGTTGCGGCTGGAAGGGCATCTGTCAGCATAAAACATATGCTGGATAAGTTGCCGGTTCATTCCGCTGTGGCGCCCTGGTGAATAAAAGGACTATGCCGAAGGAAAATAAATGAATGAATGAATGAAAATAAAAGTCGTCATTATTAATTGTGATCATTAATTGTGACCATGTGGCTTATACCTCAATGAATATCAGTTATTTAAAAAATAGGTCTTCTATCAGACAGTTATAAAAATGAGTTATTAAAACTATTATGTTTAGAAATGTGTTGATAAAATCTTCTCTCCGTTAAATCGAAATTGGGGAAAAAATTAACAGGGTGGCTAGTAATTCAGGGGGGCTAATAATTCTGACTTCAACTGTATATATATTAGGTACAACAACAAAGAACATGTAGTTAACAAAACATAGCAAAACAAAATAAAATAAAATAAAGCAAAGCAAAGCAAAGCAAAGCAAAGCAAAGCAAAGCAAAACAAAACTAAACAAAAAGCAAAGCAAAATAAAATAAAAGCAATGCAAAACAAAAGAAAACTACGGAAACAACACAAAATAAAATAAAACAAAAACAACACAAAATAAAATAA
>CAIGQZ010000217.1:3188071-3198216 GCA_903798205.1 Danio tinwini | reverse complement strand
AAAATAAAATAAAACAAATGAAAATAAAACAAAACAATGCAAAATAAAATAAAATAAAGCAAAACAAAACAAAAGCAAAGCAAAGCAACACAAAATAAAATAAAATAAAACAACACAACACAAAATAAAAAAATAATAATAAATAGAATAAAATAAAACTAAGAGTTAAAATGAAAACAAAACAATTAACATAAAAACAAAAACGTAAATAATCTATTTTTTATTTTTAACATCAACAGTCGTGTGTGGACTTCATCCAGCTGCCTCGCTGTATTTCCCCTTCTAGCATTCTCTCGAACACATACAGTACACACATGGGACGCCCCGTGTCTGCGTTTCGACCCGGTGTACATGCATGCCTATCAATCTCAGTGAAATATTCAAGCGAGAGACAAATCTGCAGCCAGTCGCTCTGTCTGGCTCGGCTCATCGGTGGCCTGCTCTCTCGTTTGTCTTTGACAGCCGCCTGTTGTTCTCCAACCAGCGCTATTCATCTCAGTGTCACTCACTAAAGAGGAAGTCCCACGGTGAAGACTTGCTCATTAATACAGATCTGATCACAGCCAGACAAAAAGATGGAGTGTATGGATGCCTTTTCCACCGGTGGCCCAGGTGAGAAAACCGGCTCACGTCACAGACAAAAAAACAGCTGGCTGAACTGCAGGATTGAAATGGATGAGGGAATAATATGTAAATCGGTCATTGTGCCATTTAGAATTAACAAACCCAGGCGTAACAAAAAGCCTCTCAATCTAAATGTACAGTAGTGTTGCAGAGCTGAAATGTTTTGAAAGATGGTTTACAATTCTGAAAAGGCTGGGTTGTTTGGAGAATCTGTGGTTTTTAATTCTCTTTAATCTTCATTTAATTGGCAGCACAACAGATTTCCCATGTTCAGTGGCTGCAAATTTGGAAGAAGGCCTGTTTAACATGGTGTCAAATTAAAAAAACTAAGTTCTATGCGATTCTGCATTGGTATTGAGAAATGGGATTTTTGATTTATTTGACACGTCTGTCATTGCCTTTTGGCACAAAATGATAAGCCAAAAATAAAATAAAACAAAATTACTTATTATTAATTGGGATCAAAATGAAACTTTTGCCTCAATCTAAATCCAGTTGAATAAAATAAAATTTATTTAAATAAAATTAATTCTTATTAGTTGAGACCAACATGATACAAGGCTTATGCCTCAATCTAAATCTAGTTGGATAAAATAAAGTAAAATAAAAAAATAATAAAATATAATAAAAAATTAAACAAAATAAATTGTTATTAGTTGAGACCAACATAAGACAGAGCTTAAGCCTCAATCTAAATCTAGTTGGATAAAATAAAACAAAATTTTATTAAATAAAATTTTAATTTAATTAAATTTAATTTAATAAAAAATTAAATAAAATAAAAAATTAAATTAAATAGAGTACAATAAATTATTATTAGTTAAGACCAACATGAGACAGAGCTCAAGCCTCAATCTAAATCTAGTTGAATAAAATAAAATGAAATAAAATAAAACTAAATTAAATCAAATAAAAATAAAATAACAATTAATTTTACACCCAAGCTATTAAGCAACATGCTAAATTATGTTAGTAACATGTTCAATCATGCTAAGAACTTACTGCATGCTAATTCGTACAAGAAACCTGCTAGCAATATGCTAGTAACATTAAAATACATTTAAAGTATGTCAGTGATAACCTTTGATAACCTAAAGAGAAAGAGAGGAGGACTAATACAGTTTCATACTAATAATTATTTACCCTGTTTAACTCTGAGTTACTAACTACAAATGTTTTGGAGTAACTTACAGTACAGTCCTTCTACTGCTACCATTTATTTATTTATTTATTTATTTATTTATTTATTTATTTATTTATTTATTTATTTATTTATTTATTTATTCATATTTTGATGCAGTTCATTGAGAAATTAAATAATAAATGAGAAAGCAATGGGCGTGACTTCTTTTTTCTACTGCGAGCTGATTGGATGTAGTAAAAAAGGCATTTAATTCAGAAACATCAAGAAAAGGGTTTTGGAAGAGTTATTACAACATAACATACATTTCCAGGGGTCTGTTCCTCGTACCTCGCTTAAATGATTAAGATGATTTGGCAGATCCTGGATCTTTTAATCTTGATAACTGATCTCTGGCTAATTTGATTCTTCAAACAAGTTCGCGAATCAGATAAAAATGTCTGAAAGAACTGATCTAAGATCGATGCGTGGCGTGAATTTTTTTCCCAAACCAGTGCAAACCACGCCCCCTACTCGAAAACCCCACCCAACAGCCGTGACTCACGTCTGTGGCTCGATTTTATTGGTCCAGCTATACCACAATGTTTAATTTTCAAATAAACCTGTTCCTGAGCAGAATTGAGCTACCAGACCTGTTGCTATGACAACAACTCTCGGATGAGTTAGTATGTCCCAAATCATAGTATGTCGAAAAAAGTATGCCAAAGGTTCCCGGATGGTTTACTATTTCCGGTCAAAATGTTAAGTGTAGAAGCGTCCATACTCTGACCGCAGATATTGCCCACAGTGCATTGCGCGTTGGACGTGAAATAGAATAGAACTACAAACACGGGTGAAAAGTGTAAACAAACTACAAACATGATGGACGCGCGAGACCAACCGCCAAGTAGAGAGACTTCGATAAAGATGTTTAAATGGCTGTTAATTATTATCTTGTCCACTGGAAAAGATTTAAATCGCGTTTTCTGTGTTATATTTCATCTGCAACAACAATGCTGAACTTATATAAAGACATGTTTGGACATTAACGTCTGAATGCATAATTATCCAAACACCTGAAAAGATTTCTCTGCATGAAAGACTTGTGAATGGGAGATTAACCTGCTGCTGCTTCTCCAATAAGGGAGGAAATTAAATACGACAGAAATGTGGACGATGTGTGAAGGATTGACAGGGCTAATAACTAAACAACATAACAATCTGTTAATGAGGAAGTAGTGTGTCCCAAAGCTTGCATACTCTTCTGTTACACTATCAAAAGTATGTATTTTTCCTTCACAAAAAAGTACATACTTTTAGGGCATAGTATAAGTATGCGGATTGGGATGCAGCAACAGACTCTGAGAATTTAACCAAAAACAAACAGGAAGTTAATTTTCAGATTTTATTAAAATTTGGAATAAAATACAATTTTTTTGTCCTAATAACATGATGAATTGTTCACCACAAAACTAGAAATGTGAGCTAATAAAATTAATATGGTTAGTTTAGATTTTATTTGTACTTTAGTTTAAAAAGATGTTTCATGCAAAAATGGAAATTATGACATAATTTACTCACCCTTATGTTGCAAAGGTCCAAAGCTCTATGACCCCCTTTCTTCTGCAGAACAGAAAAGAAAATACTTTTAAAAATTGTCCCACATACAAAGAAAAACAATACACACTTCAAAATTCTAGTAGAAATAGTTAATAATGCGAATAATATTAATCAAGCTAAATAAATTACAGTATATAAACTAATTTATTAAATTATTCATTCATTTTTCTTTAGCTTAGTCCCTTTATTAATCAGGGGTCGCCACAGCGGAATGAACCACCAACTTATCCAGCATATGATTTACACAGCGGATGCCCTTTCAGCTGCAACCCAATACTGGGAAACATCCTGCAGGAAACCCACACAAACACGTGGAGAACATGTAAATTCCACACATAAATGCCAACTGACCCAGCTGGGACTCGAACCAGCGACCTTCTTGCTGTGAGGCAACAGTGCTAACCACTGAGCCACCATGTCTCCCTATTTATTCAATTATTATTTATATATTTTTTCTATTAAATAAAGATAAAAATAATTAGATTAAATATATTTTTCTATTAAATAAGGATTAATTAAATAAGATTAATCAATTGCTACACCATGTATTCACTGTCATTGTAACTAGCATGTGTGATATGAACACCAGAAACGCTTAACCCTTTTAAAAAGTAGCCAGCTCCAAATTTCAAGATGTTGTCCAACCGACATCATGGGATTTTTTTTTTTTTATGTAATCATAGCGTTCAGACCTAAAATAAAATCTGGTTCATTTGAGGTACAGTAGTAGAGAGCTGAAATGAGCATTCATAAGTCACTTGTGGTTTGATAATGTTTGGTTTGCAAATTGATTTTTGATGGATATACGTTTAAATACCCTTAAGAGACCTGCTTATTACATTCAATGTGCAAGTCTACCATCAAACGGGCCAAAACATACAGCAGGCCTGCAATTTTTTTTGTCAGACTCTCAGTTGGAAACCTACATAGTAATTTACACCTTTATTAAAAACAGGTCTTGACTTTTCTACCAGTGATCCACTCTCCATCTCTCTTTCGATATCTTAAACAAATCAGCA
The DNA here is from genome assembly GCA_903798205.1 of Danio tinwini. Lineage (NCBI taxonomy): Eukaryota > Metazoa > Chordata > Actinopteri > Cypriniformes > Danionidae > Danio > Danio tinwini. The sequence goes on along the minus strand of CAIGQZ010000217.1, from coordinate 3,193,833 downwards.
ACCATCTCCCCTACTTTTTCTGTCTATTTATTGCTCTTTAAATCGGGCATCAAATGTGTGAAGCTTATTCATTACAAGGGTCACACTTTACAATCAGATTCCATTAGCTGTTGTGAGTTTTCTCCACCAGCATTTTTTAAAGTTGCCAGTCACCGTCAGCATTAAAGTGGAAAAAGTCTTTATTCAGGCCTCATTCCTTTAATCCACACTTTATTTAAATAGCTGAAACCAATAGAATTTAAAGAAGAGATGTTTTAAACCACTTTGATATTGACAGAACATGCATTTCAAAAGCTATTGTTAAACAAGTGTGTTAACTTTTTTGTGTAAATATGTTGTAGATGTTTTTTAAAAAAACATCTACAACAATACTTTGCATTTGTATGCCTTAGTAGAGTCCATAGATATATACACTAGATATCACATAGGGACCATGAGCATGCGTCAATAGCGCCAACACATTGGTACAGTGCTCCTACGACAAATGTCATTCAACCGCACTAGTCAAGACAGTGTGCCAATGTGAAGATGCTGGACTTTAGCTCTGTGTACGGGTGTAGTAACAAGCAAACAAAGAAAACAAAGCTCAAAGTCATCACATTTCATAGGTAAGATTTAGTTTTTTTATGTTTTTGTATGTTATGAATTTTGTGCTTAACAAGTAACATTATTGATGATAATACAGACACTTACTGCAGTGACCATAAGGCAAAATAGCACCAACTCGCACCAAATTCTAAGCTTATGTTAGTTTTGTTGAATAAAATGAGCAAACAATGTTATGAAATATGGCAAAAAGACACGGCGCTGCCAGAAACTTGTATTATTGTCAGCTAAGTGAACGAGTCGTTCATAACGGAGATTCATTCACAAACGAATCGCTCCCTCAGTCAGAATGAGAAGTGAAAGCAGGAGAGGGGGTGTGTTTCAGGACATGGATTAAATCAAATTAAACAGGGAAGGAGGGTAATGCATTTCCATGCACACAAACACACACTCTTTGTCAGGAATGCCCGTGCGGTCACATCCATCAATGTAGAAAAGTGATGCAAAATTATAATATTTCGTAATTTAAAAAAATATTTACATACGGACCACTGGGGAAAACTCCCGATCATAGATATATGTGTATATGAGTATTTTTCTGGCATTTGGATGGCCACAGTCCTCCACTTCACCTTAGTCCTGCATTCATTTCAAAGGAGCGCTATACCCTGTACTAAAATGGCGGCTCTATTGACGCATTCCTTCTAATAGACAACAGTAGGGTAGGCGACATCTAATGTATACATCTATGAGTAGAGTCTATAAGCTCAATGAACTCCTAATTTGCTGCTTATTATTAGTTATTAATGTAGTAGTTGGGTTTAGGTATTGTAGATGTAGAATAAGATCATGCAGAATATGTGATTTATTAGTACACTACCTGACCTATCTGTCCTAATAAAATAATTAAAAATCAACACATGATGTAATTTTATATTGGTAAAATAAGCGTAACGTAGAGGCATTTGCCCTTCATACAAGCTACTTCTGCTTCCAAATGATAAACTAGAAGTCAAATTATTATTTGTTGTTCCTACAACTTGGGTGACAAGACTTTTGTCAGGTAGTGTACTAATAAACAGCCATTATTTCAATAATAGGCAGGTAATACAGTAAGCCACTAGTTTGTAGTGAGAACTGGCTCCTATACTAAAGTGAAACCGTTAATGCACTGTGGATATTTTAGACCTAATCTCACAAGAAAGCGTAACTATTTTACCTTTTGAGAGTTGAGAGGCTAATTCATACAAATTCATAAGAGTTCAGTTGTACAAAAATGTATGATTTTAAAAAGGCATGGCACCAAACCCTGCCACTAATCCCAACTATCATTGGGGGATAAGCAAATCTTACTAAATTGTACAAATAAGATTGTACAATTTCATACAAATTAGCCACTAAATCAAAAAGTTATGAATTGTCATGCGTCACGTGTCCAGTGTTTTGGTGTGTTCATGTTACCGCGTTTATGTCATGTGGTCTTCCCCATGTTTCCATGCTCAATGTTTATATTATGTGATCCTGCAATCCAGTAGCGTGAATAGTGACAGCGTGAGATAGCATTGGTATTTTCATGTTAACAAATGTTAACTAATGTTAACAAAGATGAATATATGATGGAGTAAAAAATGAATTGTTCATTGCTTCTTGTGAATTTTAACCATCACTGGATATGTTTACATCCAATCTAACTGAATCTAATCTAATTATTTATCTTATTCTAAATAAAACAATCATTAAGGTGTTTACATGAGATCCTTTTCGATTTTTTATTTATGTTTCCGTTTAATGTGTTGAAGTACAAATATTGATTAACAGCACACATACTATCCCAAGCCAATGCCATTCGAGACATACATTCCCTCTACATACAGTTGAAACACAAGCTCATTCTGAAAACATAGCCCTATATACAATTCTGGAGATCGCAAATTATGAAGCCAGAGGAACTTATGGCTGCATTTCATCGTTAAAATGAACGCTACGGGGTGGTATGACACCGTTCCTTTTTATGCTTACCAGCTGACCGCTTACTTCTGTATGGACGGCTATCCCGCTGTTACCAGTTTTTCTAGTGGCTCCATGCATTCGTCAGAGGATTTGAGATGCAGAGTGGAGTTGACCGCAACAACGGGGTCTGAGTCCGGTGAAGAAGGTTCCAGAAAGCAGGTAAGACAAAAACAAAAGCTAAAAAAAAAATCAAATAAACAAGTAAATAACAGGGTGAGAATGTGGTAAAATCTGAAAAAATGGTAAAAATCAAGCGAGGGCTCTTATTTTTCTGGATTGCTTTGAAAACACTGTTGGTTGGTTTTAGGGAAGGGGGTGGGCAGGTCTATCTGTGTTTGAAAACACTATCGGTTGGGTTTAGGAAAGAAGGAGGGTGAGGGGTATTGGTCAGTCAGTCAGTAGACAGTGACCTCTGGTAAATTTATGCGAGAACAGCAGGTGAGAATGGCACTCACCTTTAGCTTCAAGCAGAGTTAATTACTTGTCATGCTAAGATGACAAGGAATTAAAATTCTTTTTCATAGCCAAAAGCTTGTTTGTTTGCCGTAAAACTGTTAACCTGTTTGTGTATATTGCCGCAAAATGTGGAAAGAAGGAATAACTCACCCAAAGATTAAAATTTACCAATAAGTTTTCAAGTGGATTCAAATCTGTAAGAGTTCTTTCTCTTCGTTTGAACATAAAATACATTATTTTGAACAATTCTGGACAAAAGATAGCCAGAGATTTCCATCCATGATTTCGGGTTTTCACCGTTCCTAAAAATATCTTCTTTTGTGAAGATTTCACAAGCAGATTTGGAAATAAGTGGAGCGCGAGTAATGACACAACTTTCATTTTTAGATGAACTGTCCCTTTAAGATAATCACACATATTTGTTGATACAGTCAATTATTATTCAGAGTTTTGTTAATCATTGTCTTAATCATGTTAATGTTGGAATATCGTTGAACATATAAAAGCATCTCTAAAAACAGCATTTATTCGTCCTCTCTCTGTCCTCGTTCACCCTGTACTCACAGCGCCTCTTCTCTGAATCACAGCCAAACAGGCCAGTCTTAAAAGGTTTCCTGCTTACCTGCGTGGATGCTCACAAAAAAAGAGGTCAAGTTTGAAATGCTCATCTTGTTATCTCTTTTAAGCCAGCAGCAGTCTGGTGGCTTCAACACTATTATCACTTGTCTGACCATGTATGAGTAAGCTGGGTAGGGAAATATTGCATTTGGCAGCGAAGCAGGTATTTTATTGTGCCAGGAAAAGCGCCTCATGTGGCCATGTTTGTTTTCTTTCAATTTCAAAGGGTTGATGAGTGTGCTAGAGAGAGGAAGAGAAGTCAGGCAAAAAAGATAGTGTTTATCCCTAACTTATATCCTAAAACATTTTCAAAAAGTTTTGAAAGAAGTCGCTTATGTTTACAAGGGCAGTTTATTCAGTCAAAAATATAGTAAAAACAGCAATTATTATTTAAAATGACCATTTTATACATTTCAAAACAAGTGACTATGCTTATAATAATCCACTGGGTCATACTTAAATTCAAATGACCATTCGATATTATAGATCACTCGCAGATGTATACTCTCCCTTGGCTTAAAGGGGCAGTATGTAAGTTTGACAACTAGTGGTTGAACTAGTTATTGCATTCCTGGATCAAAACAAACACAAGCGCAGGTTGCCAGATTGAGTACAGGAGCGAGTGGCTTAAACTGTGTTCTAAATAAAAGCAACGACTTGCGATAGAGGGAATATTTTCCATATTAAAAGGAGTTTTGGTTCTAACCAACACCTCAAATTGATATATTAGAAACAGCTTCTATTTCTTAAAGGTGAACAACAGAAAGCTATGACAATGACCACCTCAGGTAAACCTCATGTGCTTTATTCAGTGTTAAATGCTAACAATGTGAGTTTGAATGCCATTTTACATGACATTTACTGCCATATACTGAAAGCAGCAGCAGATAGTTCACCTCAGACCTTGAAAATACAATAAACCGTTTAAAGTTGAACTTTAGAACTAAACACACGAGTGATTCAGCATCTACATTTAATAATGTTAAAGAAGGTTAATGTGTATTAAATAGGTTATAAACCATACGCTTTCATAAGTGAGTGCACTATTCTGTGCTTCTGAATAGCTGTATTTTTAATTTCTGTCGTGTTCGGTCTGGTGCAAACAGCCAAATTGCTCATCACTGTGTATCTCGTCACGAAGCATGTTATTGGGACACGCAGTTACAATATAACATGCTCAGCTAATGTTTACGTTTGTAATATTTATATCATACTAATCATTAACCTCATGTGGAACTGAATCTGTCTCATTTCGGAGTCTGCTACTGTCCACCGGAGGTCACATTTTGGTCACAAGCTCTTGCTTTCAGAGCCTTTCTGAGTATGAATGAATAAATAAAACACACCGTTTTTCACCAAGGCAACCCGGAGTGCTGAAATATAATTGGCTAAAATGACATTGGGCAGGTTAAAACTACCAAAACAAAGACAGCGTTTTGGCACAGAAAACACAATTTTATAGCAGAATATCTGACTTTAGCATTGTTTTTCAAATAAACAAGATGAACACAATGTTTATTTGGCATGTTTCTTAAATATCTGCAAACATATCATGTTTTTTTATGCTTTAGACAAGTCAAAAAATTACAGCACTTTTAAATCTAACCCATCAGAGTGTTACCATTCTTTTTTAATAGTTTAATGCCAGTAAAGTATGGAGTGACGCAGGGATCTATCTTGGGCCCTCTGCTATTTTTAAAATATATATATAAACCAAAAAAACAAGCAATAAAGTATCATACAAAAATATGACTGCTTATCGTACTACAGGAATAAGAATGACTAAATTTGGTTCAGGAATAACATGCACTAGATGTGCATTAGAATATTACTTTTATTTACTTTCCTTGGTGATGACCAGTAGCGTTGCAAGAGGTGGGCTTTGGGAGCTTAAGCCCCTGATGTATTGTCAACAACCCCTGATCTTTTGGAATATGTTGCACTTAAAAAAATTAGGTTGTATAACATTTATTTTGTCATCCAAGTACTTAAAATTACCACATACATCACGCGCATTCAACTTAACGCAACTTTTGTGTCAGGTATTATAGCCCGTTTCCAATGAGTGGTACAGTAAGGTAAGGTAAGGTAAGGTAAGGTAAGGTAAGGTAAGGTAAGGTAAGGTAAGGTAA